>JACXGI010007728.1:16337-36485 GCA_016801175.1 Esox masquinongy
ACATGTTGGATAAAACCCATTGAGTCAATTATGGCTTCAAAGGCTTTTTGAAGAGGGTCATTGGACTTTTCCATATGAATATTGAAATCGCCAAAAATTAGAATACTATCTGCCATGACTACAAGGTTAGACAAGAATTCTGGAAACTCATTGAGGAACATTGTGTATGGCCCGGGGGGCCTGTACATAGTAGCTATGTCAAACGATTTATCAGCCTGGTTAACTTTCATGAGTAAAACTTCAAAAAAATGAAAACCAGTGATGTGTTTGAGAGTAAATTTATATTTACTGTCATAAATATTAGCAACACCCCCTCCTTTTCGGGATGCACGGGAGATATGATCACTAGTATAGCCAGGAGGAGAGGCCTCATATAGGGCAGAAAATTCATCAGGCTTTAGCCACGTTTCACACAAGCCAATAACATCTAGTTTATGATCAGAGATTAATTCATTTACTGCAACTGCCTTTGGAGCAAGGGATCTAACATTTAGGAGTCCCATTTTGAGATGCGAGGTGATACAGTCATTTTTATTTGTGACCGAGGTGGAGGAAGGCTTTATCAAAATAAGGTTGCTATTATTAGCACTACCTTGTTTAACTTTTCTCAGCCTGGAACAAGTCACAGTGGCAATAGGTAAAACTGTACTGACTACTCTGGCTATGCTATCGACAGACTCCACTATGCTAGCAGGCTGGCTAACAGCCTGCGGCCTGACCTGCACCCTATTTCATGGTGAGGCTATAGGAGTGAGACTCCTGTCAATGTTCCTAGACAAAAGAAGAGCACCACTCCAGCTAGGATGGAGTCTGTCGCTCTTCAGCAGATCAGGCCTGACCCTATTTCTGGGAGAGTCCCAAAAAGAGAGCCAGTTATCTACAAACTCTACCTCCTGCAACGGGCAGAACTCAGTTTTCAGCCAGCGATTGAGTTGCGCAAGTCTGCTGTAGAGCTCGTCACTACTCCTAGCTGGGAGAGAGCCAGAGACAATTACTCGATGCCAACACATCTTTCTAGCTAGTTTACATGCTGATGCTATGTTCTGCTTCGTAACTTCTGACTGTTTCATCCTAACGTCGTTGGTGCCAACGTGAATAACAATATCTCTGTACTCTCTATACTTGCCAGTTTTGGACTTCGCTAACACCAACCCCAGATTTGCGGCAGTACGTCATTTTAAGGAGGTTCAACTCAGTGTTATGCAGTATTAGATAGACTGTAGTCATATGTGAGCTAAGTTATGTTATGCTGTAGGTTTGCTACAGCCTGAGATTTTTAAATATCTAAGATAGACTGTATCAGGATTTGAGCTGTCAAAACGGGGTGGAAAAGAAACCCCACAATGTTGTAACCACCATTAGCTAGGAGTAAGGGACTGAAAAGTAACTAGCTTCTAGCGTGTCAGCCAATCTGGCCTTAACCATTCTTCCTTTATTATTGTGATTGCACTGTATTTTTCAGCCACTGCATGACAGCTAGGCTAGCAACATTATCATGAGTAAGAGGAAGGCAGCAGCGGATATCAGGACTTTCTTTACCAAAAAAATTTACGTGAGTTGTTGAAGCACCATCTCCATTTGGGTTTGTTAGCTATAGTAGCCTAGTTCATTTGTTTTTGAATACTAAAGGAGATCACCCTGGCATTAATAAACATTATTTGGACTGTAATTAGAAGGACATTAGGTTGTTTGCTGAGGTGAGTAAGAAAAAACAAAACTACAAAATAGCCCCCTGGATCTGTGTAATGTTATAATGCTTGCAAAGGCTCGCCTGTTGTATAGACTAATGGTCTACATTTTGATATTTTCAAGTCACTTAAATTATTCAAAACATTGTCATTTTTTATTGTGAATGACATGCGCTCTTTGTATGTTCAGTACTTCAGGAGACAACAAAGGCATTAAAGGTCTGAACTACAATTGTGAGGAAATGTTTGTTGTTTATTAGACTGTTAGTTTGGATGGTTTAGCAGAATGAATCAGACCAAGAGCCAGGGGATTGTCAGAAAGATGAAAGGGACAGTAGGGTGGATGTTGAGATGAGTGATAAATTAATAACTACAGAATAGGATGTGAAGTGGACTAAGGTATGAGTGTAGACATGATCCGACAATGAACATTTTGTTAAATATTTTCATTTCTGGTAGTACAGAGAGACTTAGTAGATGAGAGCAGGCAGGATGAGCAGGCAGCAGCAGAGGAGCTTGGAAATAATCCAAACCAGTCTAATGTCAAGACCATTCCACCTCAAGTCCTGGCCTTCAGGTTCCTGTTTTTCAGGAAAATTAGTTTACAGAAAATCTCTTGTTGCAATACTGCCCAAAGTGCATGGCAGTTCTGTGTTTTTATTGCTGTAGGGCATTCAGAGGCAAGAAGATACAAATTACTATCAATTACTGACCCTGTATTCATGAGTGTAGGACTCAAGAATAGGAAGGCTATTGAGAAGAGTAAAAATCCTGAAAAAAGCCAGAGCCATAAACATGCAGTGACCACATTTATACAAGAAACTCAACCAATCACGCCAACATTATCTAATGCACAAAAGAATCAGTAAGAAGAGGCCAGAAGAAGATCGATGGTATACAGTATTTGGCAATGCAAGGAAATGCGTTCAGAGGCCATGAGGAAGATACAGTGAACTTTAAAAATATACTGCAGTACAAGGCATGAAATGATCCCACACTGTCCTCATGGCATGAAAAGAAAGCAGGATTTCCCAAGATCCAAAATGAAACGCTTCAGATATTAAGTAACTGTATTCTTGAGAACATTCCTTGATAATCGATGGAACACAAGACATTGCTAGGATGGAGTCCATATGCATCAGATACATAGATAAAGACCTAGACTCAAGGGAAATGTTTGTAGGATTATATGAAACTCATTCAACAACTGGAGAGAGCTAAAATTGCAACAGATGTATTGCTCCGACTGAACCTGCCTGTCTCGCAGTTGAGAGGACAAACATATCATGGTACAGCCAACATGTCTGGTAGCATACAGAGACTGCAGGCGGTCATAAACGGGGACCAGCCTCTGGCTCTGTATGTCCACTGTGGCCCCCACTGCATAAACCTTGTGTCCCAGATGACTACATCGGCCTCATCTGTTGTCAGTAGCTCACTGGAATTGTTCAATGAATGAGGAAGGTTATCAAAACAGTCTGTCAAGTTTAAATCCATTTTCAGTTACGTTTCAAACTCTAATGCTGTACACGTTACATCCCTAAAGCCATTGTGTCCAACTAGATGGACTGTCCGCATAACAGCAATTCGGTCTGTGCTCAGCTAAACTCTACATGTATAGTACATATATTTTTATGGTGGCACAATTCCATTTAGTAGAAAAAAAGTATAACATTATATAAAAACCTCATTCCTGAGATTCATGTCACTTATCCCCTTTTTACAGGTGTGGCTGGCGATGCTCAAGTCAAACTACCAGTACAGCAGTTGTGGGGATGTGGTGGACCTACTGATGACAAAGGTGCCTGAGGTCACGAGTCTGTTCAAGCAAGTGGAGATCCTGCTGAAACTTTCGCTAGTGGCTCCTGCTTCTTCAGCACAGGTGGAAAGAAGCTTCAGTGCATCGAGAAGACTAAAATCCTGGCAGAGATCAACTATGACCCAGAACAGGTTGAACCATGTGGCTGTGAGCCATGTACACATAGAAATGTTGGACAAAATTGAAAGAAAAGAAGTCTGCAAAAAGCTTAAAAGCTTAATAGTGTGTGGTGAGAAGACCACCAGGGCCAATATCAAATTAATTTCTTCTAATAAACTGGTTACTGTAGAAGGGAGGTGACTACAAGGTTTGATATGTATTGTAGAAAAGTCTAATATCTGGTCGTAAGTGTTTTTTTGTTTTGTGTTTTCCATTTTGCTGTTTCGTCTTCTGAATTGTTCACTACAAAAAGTGATTTAAGAATCTTAGAAAACATGCTGTGGAGTTAGATACTAAAATAATGTTGAGGCCAGTAATACAATTCTTAATAAGACATATCAGATTAAAATATATGAACAGGTGACAAATTAAAGGAAAAATATGAATAGATGAGAGGAACATAACGAATGCAGTTGCTTCCATACTGGTGTACTGCATGGTACAATTAACATAGAAATGCTGAGCAACCAGTAGAGTTCCAGAGTCATAGAATCTATGCCAAGGCGCACTGAAACGGGAGTCAGAAAATGTCAACAGGCTTCCAGTCAGAAGGAAGACTAGCTAATTCGTCAAGATATACCAATTAAGTATATTTTCTTATTGTGTATTCATTCTTTACTGAGCTGTTAGGGACATAAACTACATGAACATCACTTCAGTGGTGATAATGTTCTGTTACCATGCTCTACGCATAAGCAATTCTAGCATGTGGACTAGATTAGTACACTGTTGGATGTTTCTTAGTGTTAGATATTGTCTTCTCAGTTGGTCCAGTTGTTAAAGCTGCTAGCTATAACACACATGTAAGCCACTGCAGTGAATTATGTCTGGCCAACTACTTTTTCAGTATAAACTCTCTACATTTCCACACTTTCTAATCAAAAAATGAATACAATTGCCTGAAAAAATACCAGCTATCTCTATTTTCAAGATTCCACTAACTTTAAGAGTCCATCAGTGAAATGCACGTCTTTCCCCCCCAAATAACCTGAGACCCAGCACCCACTAGTGGTTGTTCAGGCAAAAATATATTGTTTTTTGAATTTGAATAATACCCAATATTGTCATTTTAGGCCACCCAACATTTCTTTAGTCATTTTTATATCGTAGTTAAAGAGTCAGTATCAACTCAAAACAGAGAGCCACTGACCAAGATGTTATATAGTATTTTACTGACCTTAATTTATCATTTAATTTAATTCAAATATTTGTGAGCAGAAGTCACTCTCCTCTCGCTCACGTTCATTCATGTTTGTACTGAAGTAAGTCTCAGAGCATCTGTGAGTCAGGACACAGGGTGGGACAGAGACTTTAGTTGAACAGTATTCATTCTAGACTTATTGTCAACATTTAGATATGGACATAGAAGAGGACATCAATACCAATGTAGAGGACATCAGTGTGAAAGGGTGTGATGATCTGACTACAGTTTATAAGACTTTACACCACAGTCCACAGGCTGGAACAGGTAAGTGTGTTATTAACAGATGTTTTCACACATCTTTAAATATGCTATAGATGGGCTGTACTGTGTCAGGACAGCATTGGGTAGAGAAACTGGGCAACTGGATAGATTAAGATAGATTGGACATTTATCAGGTGGACTGTATGCTTGTTATTCAAAACTTGCAAGCCTGATGCATGGATATTCCAACTCTAAGCCCTACAGACTGGCTACAGTTTCATTAAGAATGTATTGTGTTTACTGACTGCAGTCATATGTGCACACTGTGCAGTGTATAGTAAGTACTGTTTCTTCTGTACTAACACAGAAAATGCAATTTTAGGTGTATGGGTTATGTATAGGGTTAGAGGTGCATATTAAGGTTAGGGAAATTATCAATTTCAATGGAAAACTTGTCTGGGTTCCTGCAAGTTAAAGAAATTGTTCAGGTGTTTTTAGTGTCTTTATGTGTGCATTCTCCTATAGATTATTACCACAGGAAGGAGGGGAACCTGAATCAGTAATTTTGACCAGATGAGGTTTCCTGCAGATCTATTATTAGAGAGATCATTAAAGATAAAGCAATTTGAGATTGAAATAAAAGCACTATGAAAGTTAAATATGTTATTATGAGAGATGGAGCACATTTTGTACTCCATCTACACAAAATGTGAGAACATTTACATACAATTTTAGGTGCCATTATACCATTTGTTTGAAAGTAACTTAAAATATGTAATGATCTTTTTATAAATCATGTTGTCCAAAACAGCAATTGTTTCACTTGCACCATTGCAAATGCTGACTGTGGAAAAAATAACAGAATAAAACTCATCAATATGTTTTTGTCAGTGTCTCAGGATCACTTATTGAAGAGGTTTAAATCAGTCTGTGAAAAAAAGTAAGTATTTCATATTATTGTATTATACCTGAGATAAAGTGTAACATTCTGGCTTACAATTGCCTTCTTCAGACTGTTTAAATAATTATTAAGAATACAAATTGGAATTATATAATACATTTCATTTATCCTATTGTAGATGGACAAGCATATCCTTCCATCATTATAAATAGCCCCTGCCCTCTACCACAGTAATTACAGCCACACTGATTTATAGGACATGCCTAGTCTGTGTTAAGAGAAAATATTGTTATGCCTGGATTATTCAACCGCATGCCCAGGCCCATTTTGCTCATAGTGGTAAGTCTGGAGTATAGCTAACATTGTCATTGGATACTCATTTAAATAAATGTTGAAAGATTTAATCTGTGTATATTTTGGAACTGAAATTGACTACAAGGGTTATAAAATGTAGTTCTGTTTCTATGGTTACTCAGAATGAATTTTACCAACCAGTAAACAAGCAAGCAAGTTTATTTATATAGCACAATTCATACATAGAAGCAATTCAATGTGCTTTACAAAGAAAAAGAAAAAATTTAACAATACAATTGCATAAAAACAAATACTCAAATGAAAACATCAAAACAACATCATAATAATAAAACAGAATAAGAATATAGAGGTAGAATAAAAATGGGATAAAAACATAGGAAGCTATAAAAGCTGTAAGGCTAAACAGTGCGGTCAATTTTAAGTGCTCAGTCATATGCATGTGAAAAGAGAAGTGTTTTTAACCTGGATTTAAAAATGTATACATTTGGGGCATGTCTAAGATCATCTGGTAGTTTATTCCAGTTGTGTGCAGCATAACTGCTAAACACTGTTTCTCCATGTTTGGTTTGGACTCTGAGCTCTACTAGCTGACCTGTGTCCATGGATCTAAGAGCCCTGCTTGGTTTATATTCTTCAAACATATCAGAAATGTTTTCGGGGCCAAAACCATTCAGTGAATTATAAACTAAAAGCACCACTTTAAAATCTATTCTGTAACTGACTGAAAGCCAGTGCAGATTTAAGAACCGGGGTGATGTGCTCTGTTCTCTTGGTCCTGGTTAATATTCTAGCAGCTGCATTCTGAATGAGCTGCAGCTGTTTTACAGTCTTTTTGGGGAATCCAGTTAAGAGGCCATTACAGTAGTCAACCCTACTAGAGATAAAAGCATGGATGAGCTTCTATTGGTCTTTCTGGGACACCAAGCCCTTGATTCTGGCTATATTTTTAAGATGATAGAATGCTGTTTTGGTGACCGCTTTAATATGACTGTTAAATGTGAGGTTTGAGTCTATCAGAACACCAAGATTACATACTTGGTCCCTGGTTTTTAGGGCCCAAGAATCCAGCTCTTTACTAATACTAGTTCTTTTATTTTTGTTGCCAAACACAATAATCTCTGTTTTATCTTGGTTTAATTGTAGACAATTGTGGTTCATCCAGGTATTTATGTGCTCTATACAGTGACACAGTGAGTCTATTGAGCTGTTGTCATACGGTTCGAAAGCCATATATATTTGAGTATCGTCGGCATGTTAATGTTGTTGTTCTGTAGAATTTGGCCCAGAGGTAGCATATAGAGATTGAACAGAAGCGGTCCAAGAACTGATCCCTGGGGAACTCCGCATGTCATAGCCACCCTATCAGATTCATGATTACCAATGGTGACAAAGTAACTCCAAGCCATCTAGATAAGATCTGAACCAATTAAGGACTGTCCCGGAGAGTCCTACACAATTTTCCAGCCTATCTATAAGTGTTCTATGATCTACAGTGTCAAATGATGCACTGAGATCTAATAGAACCAGAACTGTTATTTTATCAGAATCAATATTCAGCCGTATATCATTTAAAACTTTTATCAGGGCCGTTTCAGTACTGTGGTGAGGTTGGAAGCCTGACTGAAATTTGTCTAAGAGACCGCTTGAGTTCACAAAATTGCTGAGCTGATTCAAGATGACCTTCTCAATGATCTTGGCTATAAAAGGGATATTTGATACAGGTCTATAGTTGTTCAATATAGATGCATCCAGTGTTCTATTTTTTTTATAGGGGCTTAATGGCAGCTGCTTTTAGAGACGGTGGGAAAATGCCTGATTGCAGAGAGCTATTAACTTTTTGTTATAGAGTTAAAAATAGTATTTTTTGCTGTGATTTATTTGATATGTGGCTATAAGATGAAGATGCATAGGGGTTGACAACTACACAAGCATCAACATTTCTTCCTCAACATAGTGTAAAATGCTCAGTTGAAACCATTGAAACACAGGAGGTGCTACACTAATTGCTCAATCAGGCTTTATGAAACCTTTACATGTCCTCACATCTGAATGTCCTAAGTTGTTCTTCCACACAGAGGCAGAGGTCCACAGAGTACCCTGACATCCCCACGCCTCCCACTGAGTATGCCTTGAGGAAGGCCACTGGCCAGATGAAGGGTTTCCCCACCTTTCAGAGAGGGGAAGATCTTGATGACCACATCCTCATTACCTAAAAGGATAGACTGAGGATGAAGCTCAGCCTCATGGAGGATGTGGAACGTGACTTCAAGCTAGGCAAGGTGAGGTTGGAAGCCATTAAGGGTGAAAAAAACTACCTGGACCAGGGTGAGCAGAGCCTCCAAGACTTGAGCAAGGACAGCAGTTGTCTGCAGAAGACCACCAAATGCCAGACAGGTGGATTTCTGCAAGCCTTGAAAGAGAAGCGTTTGTTCTCTGGGAAAAAGAAGGAAGCCATTGATTTGGAGGAGAGGCCTCAGACAATGACTAACGATTTGAGAAGGCTGGAGGCCCCCCGGTTTCATGGGGAGATGTTCTGTTGGGTCAAGGGGAGCCAGAGATTGCATGCTTTGGATAAACTGGCTGAGGACAAATTCCATAGGTTGGACAGTGTCCAGTGCTATGTAAGTTACTCATTCTTGTTGTCGGTGGTGTCGATAGATAGAAAGCCTTATGCATGTGTCTATGAATAAACATGCTGTTCGATGTAGTTAATGAATAACACTGAGTGACAACAGAAACAGGCTAATCCATAAATCAACCAATTAGACAGTTCTGTACAGTACATGGGTCGAATTTGTTTGTGTTCTCCTTCCTACAGAGCACTACATGCTGGCATGAGGACAGCCCCTTGTCTGACAGTGAAGATGAGTGGCAGCATTCTGATTCACTGGCTGAAACCACTTCTGTTGTGACCTGGTCTAATGATGGCGTATCCACTGCCTCTCCCAGTCCTGGGGTTCCCCACCTGACTCCCATCACTAACGGTCATCAAATGACCGATGACACAAGGTTTTGGCCACTCCGAGCCCCGACTGGCCACTGTTCATGACCTGGGATCCCCGTTCTCCATTGGCTGGCAGATCACTGATGTCTTTGGTAGATGATGACCAAGCCACTCTTTTGGTCCCTTTCACCGTAGAGGATGACATCTCTCTGGCCTCTCCCAACCCCCCCGAGGACTTCCACCTGAAGCCCGGCAATGACGCAAACCTGAGCAATTTGGCCAGGAAGCTCCGTCAGGTCCGTGGATGGGACGTGGCAACCACACAAGTGAGTAAAATTAGAGGACAGGGGAATTAGTTTACCAATAGAGACATAAAAGAAAAGTAGTCCACCAATGTTGTTGCAAGGAAAAGTCGTCTGCCAATACTGTTGAAAGAGAAAGTAGTCGACCAATAGTTTTAAAAAGAAAAGTAGCCACCACTTGGGCTCTTTTTCACCAGGTGACATGTTTTAGAGGGGGGTAGTCTTTAAAATCTTGCATTTTACACTTTGTGACTTAATTCAGGAAAAGAAAGGCAACAAGGAAGTGAAACAAGGCATTTCCAGCCAGCAGGAGAATGAGGTTCAGGTTGATCAGAAGAAAGGCAAAGAGTCTGAGGAAGAGGTGAGAAAAGAATGATGAAGGAGGGAAATATCTAGTGACATACATTTTGTTGTTAACAATATAATATTCTAATATTCTATGACACTCTTGCAGTGATTCATGTCAGTCTTTTTTTACTCTCACTACAGGTTTCTTCAGTGGCTGCCGACTAAACTGAGACACAAGTTGGCTTGATGAACACCGAAAGTCTAACATCCAGACAACATCCCTACCAACCTTAGCCTGACTGATGCCTCTAAACTATCAACTATGTTGATAGTTTCTCAACTATCAACATACCTAGAAACCCAAACCAATACTCACCCAACTAATTACCTACCCATTTACTTAGCTCCTCAACCTCAAACTAACCTTCGATCTACCAATCCACCCACCCACTGGAACACACAGCCACCCACATGGTGTAACAATGAAGTAAATACAATGAAATATGAATACAATTCAAACTAAATGCAAAACAAAAAAACACTTATGACCAGATATTAGACTGTTCTACAATACCTATCAAACCTAGTCACATCCTTCTACAGTAACCAGTTTATTAGAAGAAATTAATTTGATATTGGCCCTGGTGATCTTCTCACTACACACAATTAAGCTTTTGCAGACTTCTTTTCTGTCAATATTGTCCAACATGTCTATGTGTACATGGCTCACAGCCACATGGTTCAACCTGTTCTGGGTCATCTCGGCCAGGATTTTAGTCTTCTCGAAGCACTGAAGTTTCTTTCCACCTGTGCTGAAGAAGCAGGAGCCACTAGCAAAAGTCTCAGCAGGATCTCTACTTGCTTGAACAGACTCCTGACCTCAGGCACTATTGGAATCAGTAGGTCCACCACATCCCCAAAACTGCTGTACTGGTAGTTTGACTTGAGCATCGCCAACCAGCCCTGTAAAAAGGGGAGAAGTGGCATGAATCTCAGGAATAAGGTTTTTATATAATGTTATGCTTTTTTTTCTACTAAATGGAAATTCTGCCGCCATAAAAATATATGTACTATACATGTAGAGTTTAGCTGAGCACAGATCGAATTGCTGTTGTGCGGACAGTCCATCTAGTTGGACACAATAGCTTTAGGGATGTAATGAGTACAGCATTAGAGTTTGAAACGTGACTGAAAATGGATTTAAACTTGACAGATTGTTTTGATAACCTTCCTCATTCATTGAGCAATTCCAGTGAGTGACAACAGATGAGGCTGATGTAATTATCTGGGACACAAGGTTTATGCAGTGGGGGCCACAGTGGACATACAGAGCCAGAGGTTGGTCCCCGTTTATGACCGCCTGCAGTCTCTGTATGCTACCAGACATGTTGGCTGTACCATGATATGTTTGTCCTCTCAACTGCGAGACAGGCAGGTTCAGTCGGAACAATACATCTGTTGCAATTTTAGCTCTCTCCAGTTGTTGAATGAGTTTCATATAATCCTACAAATATTTCCCTGGAGTCTAGGTCTTTAGCTATGTATCTGATGCATATGGACTCTTCCTCTATCCTCGCAATGTCTTGTGTTCCATGGATTATGAAGGAATGTTCTAAAGAGTTCCTTAAAAGCCTCTAAGCGCGATTGACGCGCGGGCGCGTCAATTGAAAACATTTTTATTCACTGCTCCGTAACCGTAGAAGTTAGATGCTTCGTTCTTCTTCCACGTTAATAGGGTTATTTTTCTGCAAATAACAACGTCTCATTTGTGTACTTTCGTCAACCAGAAGCCCCACAATCGCGATCAGAAAACTTCTATTTGAGGCGTCCAGGTCACACATTTTTATTTATTGCTCCAGAACTGTAGAAGTTAGAGGCTTCATTCTTTTTCCACATTAATCGGGTTATTTTTCTGCAAATAACAACGTCTCATTTGTGTTATTTCGTCGAAGCAGCAAGATCACAAACTTCTATTTGAGGCGTCCATGTCACACATTTTTATTTATTGCTCCAGAACTGTAGAAGTTAGAGGCTTCATTTCTTTTCTATGGGAACAACGACATTCCGCTGCATATATACTTTTGTAAACCAGAAGCCCCGCAATCGTGATCACAAATATTGATCACCTATAGTCCTTCAGGATTTCAGCAGCAGCCCTAGCTAATTATACAGTGGGGCTCGAAAGTTTGGGCACCCCAGGTAAAATTTTTTATTAATGTGCATAAAGAAGCCAAGAAAAGATGGAAAAATCTCCAAAAGGCATCAAATGACAGATTAGACATTCTTATAATATGTCAAAAAGAGTTAGTTAGATTTTATTTCCATCATTTACACTTTCAAAATAACAGAAAACAAAAAAATGGCATCTGCAAATGTTTGGGCACCCTGCAGAGTTAATACCTTGTACTGCCCCCTTTGGCAAGTATCACAGCTTGTAAACGTTTCTTATAGCCAGCCAAGAGTCTTTCAATTCTTGTTTGAGGTATCTTCGCCCATTCTTCCTTACAAAAGTCTTCCAGTTCTTTGAGATTTCTGGGCTGTTTGTCACGCACTGCTCTTTTAAGGTCTATCCATAGATTTTCAATTATGTTGAGGTCAGGAGATTGTGAAGGCCATGGCAAAACCTTCAGTTTACGCCACTTGATGTAATCCACCGTGGATTTTGAGGTGTGTTTAGGATCATTATCCATTTGTAGAAGCCATCCTCTCTTTAACTTCAGCTTTTTCACAGATGGCATCATCCTTCTACTCGTGAAATGTTCCCTTTGCCACTGGTTGCAATACAACCCCAAAGCATAATTAATCCACCCCCATGCTTAACAGTTGGACAGAGGTTCTTTTCATTAAATTCTGTGCCCTTTCTTCTCCAAACGTACCTTTGCTCATTCTGGCCAAAAAGATCTATTTTAACCTCATCGGACCACAGAACTTGTTTCCACAATGCATCAGGCTTGTCTATATGTTCATTTGCAAACTTCAAACGCTGATTTTTGTGGTTAGGACGTAGAAGAGGTTTGATGATGGAAATAAAATCTAACTTTTTGTGACATATTATACGAATATCTAATCTGTCATTTGATGCCTTTTGGAGATTTTTCCATCTTTTCTTGGCTTCTTTATGCACATTAATACAAATTTTTACCTGGGGTGCCCAAACTTTCGAGCCCCACTGTACTTGATATTTTTCTGTTGTTTAGAAGTCTACAATACATAAACCAATCCAATGTGTCTATCCATGTCACCCCCCTCCCCAAAAGAGAGAGAAAGAGCGAGCGCGCGCGCCAGGGGGAGAGGCGCGTGCCAATATAGTCTTTATGCACCTGGATTGCATTGAAGACGCATTCAGTTGCTACAAGCAATTGTTTTGAGAAAAAAGAAATGGCCAGACGGCGAAAGAAGTGGAATAAATGAATATGGAGAGAGAGGATAGTGAAAATGTGTCTGAACATTCAGACGAGGAAAATGGGTCTGAACATTCAGACGATGAAAAGTATCATGACGGAAACAACCTATATGTAAAATAGGGTAAGTGTGGCCTAAATGCTATTCTATGATAATGGTTATTATTATTTTGCATTGTTTTAGTGGAAATACTAGGTATATATGATAACTTGATATAACGGTATGGTAGCCAGTGGTCAAATTTGCGCCTGTGCTGTGTTGTGTAGAGTGTCACTGTGAATATAACCATCCAAAGGAAGACTGGACACATCCCTGTTCTAATCTCCACCTCTTTCAGATATGGCACATGTAGGGAATTCCAAAGGAAATAAAGGCACCCCCTATTCAAGACACCCCATAAAAAAAATAAAGTTCAAAAAAGAAGGGACTGCCATCTAGTGGGGGGTTTTGGAGGTACAATATGACAGAATAAATTCAATGACCCCATATGGGCATTTTCAATGATTTTCAGAATGTTTGAGAAAAAAATGGATGTGGAACAGAGTAAAAAAATATGCCGGGTTCATTTTATAAATTCAAAACCATTCAACTTGTACTTATTCTGAACCCCTGGGGTATCCAAATGTAATTTAAAACAGGCCACTTATTATATTTTACTATTTTATTTCTATTTATAACCAAAATATGTGCATGCGATTTTACATTTTTCAAACTATTTCACATTATTACTCATGTAAGTGTCTCAAAACAATTGATTTCAATACATCCTCCATGTAGCTGAGGGTCTGCAGAATCCCAGAATACAAAGCACTTCCTTCTACTATAAAGGATGACCATTTTAGAAGCCAAAATGTCAAGGTAGTGACAGGCAGACTTTAAAACCCTAGCCCTTTAAGGGTTAATATCTGAAGCATTTCATTTTGGATCTTGGGAAATCCTGCTTCCTTTTCAAGCCATGAGGACAGTGTGGGATCATTTCATGCCTTGTACTGCAGTATATTTTTAAAGTTCCCTGTATCTTCCTCATGGCCTCTGCATTTCCTTGCATTGCCAAATACTGTATACCGCCATCTGTCTTCAAAACGTTTTCCCTGACCTCTTCTTGCTGATTCTTCTGTGCATTAGATAATGTTGTCATGATTGGTTGAGCTTTGTCTATGAATGTGGTCTCTGGATGTTTACGGCTCTGGCTTTTTTCAGGATTTTTAAACTTGTCAATAGCCTTCTTAAAATTCTTGAGTCCTAAACTCATGAATACAGGGTCAGCCTTGGTAGTAATTTGTATCTTCTTGCCTCTGAATGCCCTTCAGCAATAAAACCATTCACCTTGGGCAGTATTGCAACCAGAGATTTTCAGTAAACAAATTTTCCTGAAAAAAGTGACCTGAAGGCCAGGACTTGAGGTGGGATGGTCTTGACATTAGGCTGGTTTGGATTATTTCCACAAGCTCCTCTGCTGCTGCCTGCTCATCCTGCCTGCTCTCATCTACTAATTCTCTCTGTACTACCAGAAATAACATTAACAAAATGTTAATTGTCTGATCATGTCTACACTCATATCTTAGTTCACTTCACATCCTATTCTGTAGTTATTAATTTATCACTCATCTCAACATCCACCCTACTGTCCCTTTCAACTCTCTGACAATCCCCTGCCTCTTGGTCTGATGCATTTTGCTAAACCATCAAAACTAACAGTCTAATAAACAATAAACATTTCCTCACAATAGTAGTTCAGACCTTTAATGCCTTGGTTGTCTCCTGTAGTACTGAACATACAAAGAGCTTATGTCAGTCTTTCGGGACACAATAAAAACAATGTATTGAATAAGATATTTAACTGACTTGAAAACAGTAGACCATTTGTCTATGCAACAGGTAAACTTTTGCTTATATCAAGCATTATAGCATTACACAGATCCAGGGGGCTATTTTGTAGTTTCGTACCTCAGCAACCAACCTAATGTCCTTCTAATTACAGTCCTCTGGGTCAACAACAAACGAACTAGGCCAGGGGTGTCCAAACATTCCACAGAGGGCGGAGTGTCTGCGGGTTTTTGTTTTTTCCTATACATCCCAGTTCGCACCTAAACAACCAGGTGAGGGTAGAAACTAACCAATTAGTAACCTAATTATTCAAACAAGTACAAGGTGAGCGTGAAAACCTGCAGACACTCGGCCCTCCGTGGAACTATTTGGACACCCCTGAACTAGGCTACTATAGCTAACAAAGCCAAATGGAGCTGGTGCTTCAATAACTTACGTTAATTTTTTTGCTAAAGTCCTGATATCCGCTGCTGCCTTCCTCTAACTCATGATAATGTTGCTAGCCTAGCTGTCATGCAGTGGCTGAAAAATACAGTGCAATCACAGTAATAAAGGAAGAATGGTTAAGGTGGTTGTAGATAGTTGGAAAGCTATCCAGCCGACATTTACCTCATACTCCTAACGGCAAAATGTTGTGCTGCGAAAAATGTCAAAACTCGCCGTAACCATGGGAGCAAGGATTATGAGTAAAGTATGACATGGATTCTAAGAGATGACTTATTTTTAATGAAACACAAGTGGAATGGATTTCGGAAAGGGACACAATTCTTTCTTTTTACATTGGGGGAGGGGGGACCTGCGTGGGGACCATGCCGAATCTTTTATGCCCCCTGAAGTAAGAGGCTCTAACGTGGTCTCTTCACCACCGACTAACTCTATGCAGCTGTTGAACTGTCTGATATCTGTCTGGTATACAAAATCTTTTGAGCCTGTTTAGAGGAAAGAGACTTTGAAGAGTCCTCTTCAGCTCTGACAAAGTGGCTCCAACTTTAGCTTGTTTGTCATGTGGACCCCAATCCTTTGACAAAAGGCTATTATGGAATGCTAAATGTTTGAATGAAAAGAGACAAGTTAAAGAATGTATTGAATTCATGAAGGATTTTATATCCATTCAGATTTATTTCATTTTGACTCATTGGGGCCTTCATAAGAAATTGAGATTGAGCCTGAAACAGTCAGGGTCAAGTTTGACACCCACTTTAAAATGAGGATGAAGCCATTAGCTTTCCAATCCTGTGGGTTTATATCTGTTGGTAATGATAAGTTTACTACATAGGTTATTGGGAATACAGACAATGGGAATACAGAGTCAATCCGAAGATAAAGGGCAGTCAAATGAGAAGTATTAACACCTAAACATTTTTAATTTGTCTTGTAATGTTCTGGTAAGGTTATTGTGCTTTAACTGACATGTATATATTGTGACCTATGAAGTAACTTCCTAAAGGCCTGGGCAAGCTTTTTACGCGGCTGAATTTGCTCAGAACGTGTGAAAACAAGTGTGTTTGAGTTCATACTTCCTCAAACTGCATTCAGTCGAGAATTAAAAAAGGGGAGCAGGGGGCAATATTACTAATGCAGTTAGCATTCTGGTTAGATGCTAACTGCATTTCGTTGAACTGTACTTGTACTGTTCAATGACAATAAAGTTGAATCTAATCTAATACGACTAAAGGACTGTACAGTGCGATGCACTGAGATGGCAATCAGCTGACACAATCACAAAGAAGAAGAGCTAGCAGGATCCAAACAAAAAATGAAAAACCAACATTAAAGCTTTCAGCAATGTAATGCAATTTGGGTTTTGGGTTATAAAATTAATAAGTTAAAAAAACATTTGTTAATGCATCAGAAACTTTTACTGACCACTCAGCACCTGAATATTCATTCATTACTTTAACGTGTTCATTCTTTTTTTATGCACTGGTTACACAATCCCTTGGAATGCATATGTCACAGGTACCTATGATATTATGTAGGACTGCTGATCTAAAAATGAAAAACTAGCTGATGGATGTAAAAGTTGTTCTCCACTAAAAAAGTGCCTCTAGTTAGGTCCAGGACATGTTTTGACTGTTTTGCTGGAAAATCTAGAAAAAGAAATGCAAATAATTTACTCTCCTAACAAAAAGACCCATTAAACCACATCATCTGCTTCAGTTACATAACTATACATAGTTAATTTATATACTCCTAATTTGTAAGACCGTTTTCGTGGTCTATTCAAGTAACATACATTAATCAGTTTCTTATATGACTGTTACATGGTTCTGAGATGCAAACACCTAAACAGTATTCCATAATCAGTGTCCATGTTGAATATATGAATACGCAATGTTGACTTTCTTAACCAATATTGTATAAACTCTCAAAGCCCAAATTTGCCTCAAAATATAGTGACACAGTTTTAGACATACTATTAGACAAAGAATTCTCTGAGCATCGAGTTCCTGTCTTATCAGGATTCATGAATCTTTTAAACATTTTAAGGAGAACATTGTTAATCTTCTATTCCATGATTCAGGTCAGTGCATTTGAAGCAGAGCAGACAAAATACTAATCATGGCATTGATCATCTTTGTGGATTAGAGATGAGTGTTTTTGTATGTTAAATCCAGCACAAGCTCAGATACTATTTTAAGGCTTTGTCCAACATATGGTTTGTCTGAAGGCCTGCTTTAAAAAATATAAAGAACCATGTAAAACTACTTGACTGCAAAGACAGGTCATAGACCCGATATATACACACTAGTCCCCCTCCCCCCCCACATTACTTCTATTAATTTTTAACTAGCAGGGACTAAAGCTATTTGAAGTTTGTAATGGCCATTTAATGAAAACTGAACCACGGATTACAGCTTTTGTTGAAACACAGACTAGACTCAGGGTGAGTAACCATCTAAGAACAACTATGAGCTAGGGTGAGCATCTCTAAGCATCTCTACGTGACTGGGGGCCACAGTCAGGCATTGAGCAGCTGCCTCTAATTGGGGGCAGCTGCTCAACACGGAAAATAAAGACAGACAGCTAGCTAGGTAACAAATATAAGCTATGTTTGAAAGATGTTTGTACAGCATATTGGTAAAGAAAGTTTACTGTAAAAAATAAACATGTCATGATGGATTTGGTGTTATTAATGTTTGAGACAGTTTCAGTGGGAGTTTTATTTCAAGGGTGAACAGTCAATTCCACTCATGTTGCTTATGCAAATTTAGTTTACTGCACAAAAGTTTATTTTTGAGCTGCAGTCTGATCTTATTTGTTCGGAGAGCCACAGGTCGTCGACCCAGTTGTAACAGGCCTGACTGACCAAGGTCCATTAGTCATGCTCTTTCTTTTTAACAATACCTATAGTAGAAAATGATTGATTCTTCTTCAACATCCTATCAACAGGTTTATTTTCTGAGCCTGCATTGATCATGAAATACATTACAGGAGTAGTGTTGCTCTTGGCAACGATAACTGCCAAAGTCAACAGTGGAGAGGTGGGTACCCCAGATTTAATACATTATTTGAGCTTTATTTACAGTAAACCAAAGCTGTATGTAGGCATTGCTATTATGAACTCGATACCAACACAAATGGAACAGTAAATAGCTTTTTTTTTTCAAACCAACGGTATAAAAAAATAAAAATGTATATATACACTGTGTATTTTAACCCTGTTTAGCAATCCTTCACTGACAAAATTTAAACTTTATAGCTTTACTCTGCAGTGCTATACTGATTTCTAATGCTGTTTAGCCTCCCTTAGCAGTGTCAACAATGATTTCTAATGCTGTTTAGCCTCCCTTAGCTGTGTCAACAATGATTACTAATGCTGGTTAGCCTCCCTTAGCAGTGTCAACAATGATTTCTAATGCTGGTTAGCCTCCCTTAGCAGTGTCAACAATGATTTCTAATGCTGTTTAGCCTCCCTTAGCAGTGTCAACAATGATTTCTAATGCTGGTTAGCCTCCCTTAGCAGTGTCAACAATGATTTCTAATGCTGGTTAGCCTACCTTAGCAGTGTCAACAATGATTTCTAATGCTGGTTAACCTCCTTTAGCAGTGTCAACAATGATTTCTAATGCAGTTTAGCCTCCCTTAGCAGTGTCAACAATGGTTTCTAATGCTGGTTAGCCTCCTTTAGCAGTGTCAACAATGATTTCTAATGCTGTATATTCATCTTCAGCAGTGCCAGTGCAAGTGTGACGAAGGGAGGCTGGACAGAGAACCAAGCTCTGTAGACGACCGCTACGCTACGTGCCAGGAGGAGATGATGGAGAACATCACCAATGGCGACCTGCTGTCTATGGAACTCCAGGCCGACCCCTCCTTCGCTGATGCTTGGCTGGAGGCTGAAAGCTGCAATACGACTGAGGCAAACCTCACCAAATTGCACATTACAGCGCTGAGCGTCTACACAAGCAAAAACCGCACCTTTCCTCGAATGTTCGACATGGACACCCGATCATTTGGCCCCGACGTCAATGTCTACCGCCGGTACTTCCTGTACAAGTCCCTCCACTTCCTGTTGACCGATGCCCTGCGGCTCCTGAGTGCGGGGAACAAAGCAGAGTCTGATCAGGAGGGAACAGGCTGTCTGCTGGTGTACACTACGAGTAGACGCTGGGGGGACATGCAGGGGGAGGTGGGAGATCCGGTGCGTATCGGGCATTTCATCCTGGCGTCCACACGGCGCTACAGTGCCAGCTTTGACCTAACCATCCGGACCTGTCATGGTACCATGCTTCCCCGGTTCACTTCACGCCACTGCCGCTCCTATTCGGGCCTTAACGTGCTGGTACCGCCCTACGAGTTGTTTAGGGTGGCAGCAGTGAAGAAAGTACCTCGCAAATGGGAAAATGGTGTGACAAGGGACTTCTACCTGGAGTCCATTGGCACTATGACCACACTCAACTGTGCTTTGACCTCTGCCATGTAAGTTCCAAATCAGTACAAACCACTAAGCGAATAAAGTCTGTTTGTTTGAATTACCAATTCATTGATTTATTTGTGTCTTTGAGTATTTCAGTCACAATTCTAACCAGACTAAGAATCATATGCAGTGATTAGAATCATCCCTCCCTCCGCCTCTCCACATAAAGCTCCCTAA
>JACXGI010007729.1:0-18423 GCA_016801175.1 Esox masquinongy
ACTGAATGCCGATTGGCTGAATGCTCATGCATATCAGACCCATAAAACATGTTTTTTTACATTGGTAGCCAGTCTGTGATAGCAGGGCACCTCAGGGGTTTGTGGTATGTGGATAATGGCTGTGGTTTTCAGGCACTACGAATCGGGCGTTAATTACTAAATGATATCAACCCCACCGCCCCCTTTCTGTCCAGTTTCTCAACGAGGGAGGGGCATGCACCCGGGTGTGTCGGCGTCATGAACGTGGGCACGGCGCACAGCGAGGTGAACCCCAACACGCGGGTGATGAACAGCCGAGGTATCTGGCTCTCCTATCTCCTGGGAATCGGCCTGCTGCACGTCATCCTGCTCAGCATCCCCTTTGCCAGCGTGCCTGTGGTCTGGACCCTCACCAACCTCATCCACAATCTGGTGGGTGGCCGGGGGTTGCCAGGGCCGTCACCCACACTTCGACGCTTGCCCCTTTTTTATGAAAGTCGCTTGGGTATATTCGAGTCACAGAACAGTAATGCCGACTCACACTCTCCCAGAATAAATACTGTACATGTGTGGGTTGTGAGCTACTGAACATGATGCAGTATAACCGTGCAGTTCGTAAGGGGACAGGTGAAGCCTGTCGTGTCAGCCGTTCTGTGTTGTTTGTGTTTCAGTGTATGTACCTGCTGTTACATTTGGTGAAAGGAACCCCGTTTGAGACTCCGGACCAGAGTAAGGCTCGCTTCTACACATACTGGGAGCAGATGGACTACGGCGTCCAGTTCACTGCCTCACGCAAGTTTCTCACCATCACCCCCATCATCCTGTAAGTACTTCTGAATACTTTGGCCTGCCACCGTTATGTTCACCGCTGATTCATAGACCATTTGCAAACAGTTACTACTTTACTCTTTACTACTTAGAAACCTTTATGAAGTCCCGCTGAATGCAAAGCTTTGTGTGTTGTGTAAGGACTGTGAAGTGAAGCATCAGCCTCAGTGTTGTTTGTCCTTGATTCTCCCATCAGCCTTTGCCAGCCAGTCTGTATTGTAGGCCCCTGTAGTGGCGACTGTTTCTGCCAGTAGCAGAAGGCCCCATTTAGAGAGAAACTCCTGACAGACACTCTCTCACTAACGCATAATCAATTAACCGTGATGGATCAACGGTGTTTGCACATTTTTGCGGATGACAAATGTCAGTTCGATCATCAACAGTCCTCTACGACAGTTAACAGGTGCAGACACGGTGTTGTGAAAGGCATGTGTAACTGTTGACCAAAAAGGATCTGCCTGTAGTTGTCCAGACCATACCTTGTTACCTGACCTTCTCATTCCAGCTCCAGCCTTTAACCTTCTCATTCTGTCTCTCCCTCGTCTACACCTAGCTACATCCTCACTAGCTTCTACACCAAATATGACCGGGCACATTTTGTGGTAAACACGGTCTCCTTGATGACCGTTCTCATTCCCAAGCTCCCGCAGCTTCACGGAGTCCGGATCTTCGGGATTAACAAGTACTGATGGGACGGACGGAGATGCCGCCTTTCCTCCATCTCCATACGGACTGCAAACACAGAGCATCGGGTCCTCAGCATTGGCGCCCAGCCCATCGGGATCTATGGCTCCTCTGGCTCCCAGTGCTATTTAAGAAGTCCACTAAATACAGCCTACCAACAAAGGAACTAGAGCACAGAAGCAGAATTGACGTACCTCACAAGGCTCGGCTGGGTCCGAGGTCCGACGTGATACTATTGAAGCTGTGCTGTGCTTTTCATTGGTAGTTGGCTTTGTCAGCGTTATAGGCCAAATACACAGGGAACACTGCGAGTGAAGCCATTTTGGAAATATGACATGTTTTAAGATGAGTGACAATGGGACGATGAGAAACCTCTGAACGGTTTGGTCCTGGTTGTGACTCGTTTATTTGAAAAGTCATGTCACTTTGTATTGGCCAATGCCCTCTTGAACCCTAACTTTGTTTAGCATGTTGTCCTGACAAGGCTCATTGTCTTCTCAACTAGATGCATGGAGTGTTAGAATTAGAGATGCTCGGAGTGTCTCAGTGGTCAGACAGGAGGTACTGCAGAGTTTATATTTAGGCCCCTGAATTGTCGTACTCTTTAAGTTTGGAAAGTTAAAGGAACACATATTTTATCTGACCATTTCAATGTTTGGATCGTCTTGTTCTGATTTCAGCCAGAGTAAACTTCTCTTCCCACTGCAGTCTGTAATCTAGTGCAGACTCAGTGGAGACTTGTTCAGTCCCTCCCAGCTAATTCCAGAGATGTGAATCTATTGTATTTACATTTCATTTGGGCCCCTTGGGGAAAAAGAATCAAAGGAGGTTAGGTGATTCATGTTTGTGCAAAAAAAAAAACATTTGTGCAAACCTATTGCACACTCCTATTGGCATACAGTACACCTCATACTAATATTCAAAAATGATATATGTTAGTGGATGGGCATGGGCTTTAAGACTTCCTTCAAACTGCACACAGAGACATATAAATGGTATCCATGAGTTATTCTGACTCTGGTTAAGTAGAAAGTTACATTTGCAAAATGTTAAAATATCTCCTGGGTCAATACAAAGCCCTTAGTTGCATTATGATTATTTATTTGAGTTCTGATGTTTGAGAAGTTACCAGACCATCAAGCCACACACTGTACTGACAGGCGTCTGCAGTCACAATTGTGGCCAAAAAGGAGCCTTTTTTATAAAGGGGAAACTGAAAGTGAGAAGAACTACTGGTCTACATTGTGTTTACAACACAGAGAGAAAGAAGCAGGTGAAAATTCAGATAGTTATTTATTTTAAATTAATTTCCATAGTATTTCACTTAGCTTTACAGAATAACCCTGTCAGTATTTGTGGCTGTGAACAGTAGAAAATATCTTGCAGTATTATATTTTCGTGGAAGAAAAATCATCAATTAACCTGAATGACTTCAGTAGATTTCACTCAATGACAAAAAGATTATTTACAGTCTTTCAGGAAATAAATATATTAGTTAAATTTAGGGATGGTGGAAAGGTGTTCAATTCACAGCTTTTGTAGAGACTTTATAGCAAAAAACAGAACGTGAATGGTGTTTAAATCTTTTAGAGTGTGTAGCTCTACCTATTGGTTAGCATAGTAGAGTGTCTTTTATGGTGTGTGATGTGTAGCACTGTGAAGTTTGTGTGTTCTGACCAGTACAGAGTACAGGATCGAATTTCATTGCATAACAGCATGACAGCAGTCTTTTGAAATTGCAGTTCCTTGCTTCATAGTGGTTAGGCTACACATCTTAACCACAGGCTCACGCACAATAAGGGATTTTTTTAGCACTTAATTTAAGTAAATCATATAACCATAAGGGTTATCATTTTGGTATATTTTGATGAGAGACTGCCTGAATGGAAAAACGTCACTTTTCCAGCAGCTACAAAGTGTAGGCAAACCTTTGTTTTCTTGAAAATGAATACCTGTACGTGATCATTGTTGACACACAGAGGCCTTGACCTTGTTTACCAACCTGTATTTAATGGGGGTACAACAACAAAGAATACTGTGCTTACCTTTGGTATTTGGTTTTAGTGAAAGCTGTAATTTCAAGAGGTACGCCAATATTGTTCAAATACATACTTTACACCTGAGAACAAACAATTGCTGACAAATTTACAGTTACTGGCAGTATTAGAATAACCTGTCTTGACATTATGCTTTAACAGTGTTTTAGCATGGTGTATATATTGTATAAAAAACGGTGTACTCCTTATACTTCTTGTATCTTCGAAATACTCTGCTCACACTTTAAGACAATTGGGTTACACTTTATTTTGAGGGTCCAGATTTCCATCTGTAGATGTTTAATAGATAATAGAACAAACTTTCAACAAGCTATCTGTTGATAAGCAACTCCTTACTACGGTTAGGGTTAGGTTTCAGTAAGGTTTAGGGTAAGAATAAGGTTAGGTAAGGTTAGGGTTAGTTAAAATGTTACTGACAGTCTGCAGATAATCTGTAGAGCATCTACAGTAACACTTGTTGGACTCTGAAAATGAAGAGAATGATGTCCAATTCAAACATGCCAATAAGTCTTGCAGCAACTAGGAAGTGATCACCAACATCTACTCGCAAGATGATACAGCATTATTGCTGGTGTCAAAACTATGAATACTGTTGGTAAAATTTGGCCTGTGCTGTATCCTTACTTGATTAGTCGCGCAACCCTAGATAGTAATCCATGGGTACTGCAACCTGAATCCAATTAGAACACAAAACCGGCAGCTTGTTAAACATTGATTAAGGGGAGAGTGATAGCGGTGAAAGTGAGTCCTCGGGTGCTGCATAGCCGGTCTAGCTAACCACCAACGGGGAATAGACTTACCGCCGGCACATTTGCAGTTGGACTTTTGGGGTTGCAGAAGAACGAGGGCCCTTTGGTACGGCGACGTCAGCTTCTGAAGACGGACACCTGTCGGTCAATGAGTAACCTTTTACAGTTTTCCGACATCTGCTAACGCACGTTTTCCCAAACTCGCGCGGTATTTACGAAAGCCCAGACTTCTCGCTAAACATAAGACTCGACACCATATTATCTGGCCTATAAATGAAATGTTGCCATCGAATGTTACGCAAATTCATCAAACACAATGACACTGCTGAATACCCGTTGCACCATGGTGAGAGGAATTGAAAACACTATTATAAAAAGGTATTAATAAATCAATGACCATAATGTGTTCTAGAATCCCCCCTATGGATTTTGCATTTGCTTGATATTAGTACAATATGTTTAGAGAGAATACTGAAGTGTTCAGAAAATAGACAAATACCATAACTGTTAATTTTGTAGGGTGTTTTGCTCCGTTATTACCCAACATTTTAAATTCAGCCCAAGAAGACAAGAGGGGAAAAGCAAGTGTTTTTAGACAGGTATATGGTTAGATTACTGTGTAAAATACAGATCAGCTCCTCAATCTGGAGAGCTGGTGTTCAGGTACAGTATTTGATCCAACTCTGAATCTTTCCTAAGCTTTTCAAGTTCTTGTCCTGTAGCTGATATTTAGGCTACAATCTGGTTAGAATGGGGCTCGGGCTGGGGTCTGCCCGGCGCTAGAAAAAACGTGTTGCATGGGCATTTGATTTCCACGGGTGGGCACGTTTATCCTATTTACCAATAACTTATAATAATTTTAGCCTGCATGGCTTACTGATGCTATATAAATGCAAAATACACAATCAAAGTGGAAAGATTTTAGTTACTGCAATAGTAACCCATTCTTTGTAGGTTAGTAATCACATCACTAAAGCACATCTTTGATCGCATTTGCAGATGATGGCAAGAGAGCTACATTCTCTCTTGCCATCATCTGGGGTGGTTGGGCCCCATTGATGAATATACGGCAACTTCACACCCAAATGTTTTAAATGATTCCCTAATTCAATGATTCAAAGAATGAAAGACCAAATGCATTTAGTAATTCAAAGCAAGGTGGCAACAAATGCGTATCTACAACAATTAATCAGGGGAAATCTGCAGGATATTCACAGCATTGCAATTATTTCTCCTACTTGGCTAAAACATGTTTTTGCGGAAACGTGACTGGCCATTACATTAATGCTTAGTTTACTTTATTACTTAACGCTTGAAATGAAAAATAGATAACTTACCATGCTAAATGCTAGGGTGTTAAAATGGGATATCTATTTAGTGTACCTGATGCTTAAATCATGACTTTCACTCATCGGTAAACAACCAACAGCGCATCTTGCGGGGTAATGGCGCGCTTGAGGGGGTTTAATAGACAATGGGCAGATGAACAAAATTCAATCACGACATGAATGTCCACACTCCATTGCTATTAATTTCAGATCTCGGTTCAGATTCCACTTTAACCAAATGCTTTTTTTGCTGCTGTTTGTGAATACAGGCTGGTGATATGATACTTGTTTTCAGTGGCGTTCCGGTACTTATAATTTTAGGCAAACAGCGTTCCGGATCCTTTTTTAGGCAAAAGAGCAGTCTGGGACGTCCGGGATAGGCTACTTAAATGGACCAAGACTTATTCACGCATACATTTTGATGAACATAGTCTAATGTGCGATTTGTCAGTTCCTGTACTTACTTTATCCCAAGTCAAGCGCAGCTTGTTTCACGAAAGGGATAAGAACGTAACGGTTAAACAATCTAGACAACTGCGGCCTGTAGTAAAAATCATAGACTACAGATCTAATTCATTTAAAAACAATGCATCCCGCGCGACCTCAAGCGTACGCAATCACTGATGGAACCAAGTAGAATTAGATTGCATAAATGTCTGCTCTCTGTAGATTTTTTTCTGCACTGATCAACCTCATTACCACTAGATGGGAATCTGGGCAGCTAATCCGTGTAATTATAGGTGCAGGTATAGCTATGTTCTGACCGGTTCTTACATGGAGACTGGTACTGTAGATCTGCCAACATGTCAGTCTGGGTACGCTCTAGCTCATGTATACTCGAGCAACGGCGTAGGTTTGTATGGTATATTGCGGGGTCGGGGTCAATGAATCCCTGGATTTTCACCCTTTTCCAGGGGGGCCTGTCTATATTATTTTGGGGTGTGTGTGTGTGTGGGGGGGGGGTCATGACCACCCCGCCCCCCCTAATTCTACACCCTGTACTTAAAGTCTATATGTTGCTGCGTTATAATTCTACAGAATCCATGTGTATGACTCCATAATATATATATATATATATATATATATATGCAAGTATGTGGCATTGTATTTGTTATTCAATGTTAATACAAATTTCGAGACATTCATAATTCAGAAGCCGATAAACCTCTCAATAAATGTCTGTCATTATAATTGCATGAATAGTGCACGTGTTTAGCTTCTAGCTCTTCAGTGATGTTCTCTCTTAAAATACTTATCTCCAGCAGAGGGCAGCAAATGTTTGTCACAGATCCTAATCTGAATGGAAATTTTCCTCCTTTCCTCCTATAAATAGGAATTGCCTCATGCTAGATTTTATTGAACCCTTTTTTCATTTTGAACATTTCCAGGGGTTTTGTTATGACTTGTCAGCTCACCATAACCTTGAATTTTTAACTGATGTAATAAATATTTTCATTGAGATTCATGCTCTGGGCAGGAAAATGGGTTCGTTAATGGCTTATGTGATCTTTTAGCTGAGCATTTGAATAGCAGTGTAATCAGTGCACTGAACAAAAATAAAAATGCAACAATTTCCAAGATTTTTTATTAATTAGGCCCTAATCTTATGATATCACGTGACTATAAAAAACACATGCATCTGTCGCTCACAAAAGTAAGGAGGTGTATCAGAGAACCAGTCACATGGCGCGGCCGTCATTTGCCCGAGCAGCGCGACATGTCATTTGCGTGAAGTTGATCAGACTGTTGATTGTGGCCTCTGGAACGTTGTCCCACTTCTCTTCAGTGGCTGTGCGAAGGTGCTGGATCTCGGCAGGTGTGTACTGACACGTGTAACGTGGGGCCGTGCGTTAGCGTGTGGAAACATGAGGTGATGACGGCGGATGAAGGCCGCGACCGTGTCTTGACCAACTTGTCGGGGTATCTCCGTGCGTTCACAATCACCATTGTTACAGTGCAAATGTGTTTGTTGTCCGGACCAACTGTTTCGTCTGTCGTCTGTGTTGCGGGTCTCAGACGACGCTGCAGATGAAGAGGACGGATGTGCATGTCGTGGGCTGGCGGGGTTACATGCGCTTTGTCGTTAAAGGGCCGGTTGGACTTTTACTGACAAGCTCTGTAACACAGTGTTGGAGCTCATGGTAGAGGAAATGAAATGGATCTCTGAAGGACATTCCGGCATTTAGCCAAACAAATTCACATTTTGCTGTATGGTAGATAGGCCTTTTGTTGTCCCCAGAACATTGCGGATGTGTAATGATCATGCTCTTTAATCATCTTAATATGTCATACCTGTCAGGTGATGGATTTTCTCGGCAAAGGAGAACACTTTATTTGGATAAACTGAAGATCTAAAGACTATCAATACCATTTCAATTAACTATCTACTAACACAAATCTTACAAAACCTTAAACCTCTTCATGTCTCTAATCTTAACCCTTCCCTAACCCTTTCACTAACACTCATTCTAAACCTAACCCCGATCAATTAACCATAGGAAGCATTTACTTTGTTGTTGATAGTTTGCTGATATGGTAATGCTAACTGACAGGCATGTAAACATATTTGTGCAAAAAATGTGAGGGAAATATACATGTGAAGTGTTTTAGGAGTCCCTTGGCATGTCGCAGGCCTTTCTGAGGACGTGACAGTGACAGCAAGCGTGGGGTATTAACTAACACATCGTTGGAGCGGAGCGGCGGTGCCCATGTAAACCCTTTTCTTCACATTGACGTTCACACCAAGTCACCTAAACGGGTGCAGCGGAGCTTAACATCGCATGGGGGAAGTGGCCAAAAAAATAGCACTTTTATCGCGTTGTCCAATAGCATGTCTGATCGTTGAGTATAGAACTGAGTGTACGAACAAACTCAAGCACGGATCGCAGTTAAGGTTCATGACAGGTGTGTTTAGCTGCTATTGGTAACCGCATGGGAGGAGAGATGTCCTCTGTATTAAGTGCAGAGTGTAGTTGCTGTTTAATAGGTGTACTGTTAAACAGAGTAATGTGTGATGAGTAGTGTACAGCATCCTGTCCTTAATTTATAAGGAGAAGATTACGGGTTGTGGGGGTGTGCCAGATGATGTATACTGTAAGGTTGAACTGGTAAAACGTGGGCCAATGGGTAAATGGGAGGGCTCATGCACTATCCTTGCTATCTCACAAGTCAAAGGTTAAGTTCCAAATGTCTGCTGGCTTTGATCAAAACTTTAATCCCTATTGTGAATAGAACAAAAAAATATGTTTATGTACATTTGGCAATGTCTGAAAGGCCTCTTATACTTATCTACTACCCTTATAAATGCTTCTGAAAGCTAGACATGAGTGTTTTTGGAACTTGTTCATCATGCCAACTTTCCACAACTTAAGTGACTCAAGACCCATAAGCACTTAGTATTATGGTATTCCACTATACACTAGCTTATTACAAATGTGAGTAATTCATGTCAGATCTGATGCCGTCATGTCAGATCTGATGGTCGTATACTGTTTTACATTACAGATACCTCGGCTGCAGTTAGCCACGTTAAATCGTGTAATGGGTAATGAGATTGAAAATCTGTGAAATGGTTTTGGGAGGGCATGGGGGTCTAAAATAAAAGACTGATCAGCACTAGAAAGCTCATTAGCCATCCATTACTAGATTTTAGCATGTCAGAGTGAAGCAGCTGTGTAAAAATCAAGCTTAGGTGGAACCATTTTCCTGTTAATTGTCAGTCATCCTAATGACGAATATTGAGTGTTTCAGTGGCCTTCAAATTGTTGCTCCTAATTATACTCTCACCTGCTTCCTCGTTCTTATTCTAACTACCTGCTTGAAAATGCAAAACTTCCAACCTTCCTTGGGTTCCTCCGATGCTTTTAGATTGATGATGTTTTTCTAGAATTGTAGTGGTGTATTGAAGCGGCGCATCACTTGGTCTAAAATAAGTGCAGGAACTGCCAAATCGCACATTAGACTACATTCATCAGAATGTATGTGTTAATGACGCTTGTTCTAATAGAGCTTGCTCTTTTGCCTAAAAAAGGAACCGGAACACAGCTTCCCTAAAATTATAAGTACCAGAAAGCCGTTCTGGACCGTTCCGGCCCAAGTCAAGCACTGGTGGTGAGTGCTGTCTTTTGACTTTCGCACCATGTAAAAACACTAGAAAATAAAACAAAACATGAGAAGTCATAATACGTTTTAATATGCTGAAGATGTAGACTTCCCAAGGGTTAACTGTTGTTTAACAACAAAATGTGTTTAAGACTGAAAAACATCTATTTTAATTAATTGTAGTGATATCTTGCGAACGTTGGCTTATCTTTTCAGAGTGGTCATGACATGTTATGAAGATTTAGAGCACTGTATCTATTACTGTGAATGCTAGACAGTGAGCAGAAGTATTGCTTGTATTGTACAGATCAGTCAAAACAAAGACGATTTGAAGTGTTTCTACTGGTGTAATGTGTGTCCTCAGTTTTTGTATTTTTAGTATTACATTCCTTGAATCACGGATCAGTGAGATTTATCAGGAACTTGAGAATTCTGTTCAGTGGAACGCTGTTGTTGCAGGAGCGGTCTTCAACAAAATTATTAAATAATCACACCCTTTTAGTATGTCACGTACAGTATTTAAGAAATACTTTTTAAAAGCCTAATGATAGATTTTAGAATGTGTGGCCTCCATTTCAGAAAGTCCTCATTCCTCTGACGTGTCTCATTGATTTTACAATCTGCTACTGGCATAGTGATGTTATAATGGTACACATTAAAAAAAGCTACAACATTAGTTGTTTTAGAATGGGGAAAATTACCCACGTACATTTGAGAAAAAAATAAATCTGTGCCCAAATGACACCGTCATTCACGAACTAACTTGAAGGGGCCATATGTGAGATTTTTACTGTACTGCTAACATGAATACAAGCATAAATGAACAGAAGACATCTGCAGTTCATGTTTTAAGTTCATGCTTCAGATAAGCGATATTCCCTATATCAACTTTAAAACAATTAACAGATAAAAAATTCAGCCAATGGTTGTTCTGGGCATATTTATCCAAAACCAGTCCATCTGTCTACTTACTTTCATAACTAAGTAAATATTTTTGTTGAATGTCCTCAATGTATATACAGTGTGCAGTCAGATTAATATTCTTTCTTCAACTACCATGAAACAAAGCAGTTGTCTTCCTCTTTTACCGTGTCTCTCTGTTTGCAAACTCACAGCACCCATTGCATGTTTCCATAGCAACCTCTTTCACACAGATTTGATTTATGAACGCGATCTTTACCAAGTTTAACATGCTACGTTTTTAACTAGTGAACTGATGATGCAGTTTAAAATAATAAACACGTTTTAAGATAACCCAGAATGTGCTCATTGCATCGCCCTCTGCTGGAGCCCTGAGCTGACCAGCAAGCAGAATGTAAACCCCAGCCTCTCAATGATAAGTCCAGTTGCAAGGCAGGAAATGTACCGCTCCGACAAGGACCCCTACAGTACATGAATAGCCTTCCTTCCTGGTGAACGCCCACAGCAGCTATTCTGATTTTTAACAAAATTAAAAAGGTTCAGAAAAAGGGCTATTTGACTCATATTGTAAGTAGTTTCGTCACAGGCGTGACTAAATGCAAACTTCATGTTAATTGGTATATTGTTTTAGGTGAGTCCAGAAAGGGTATTTTAACCTATGTGGTCCGCTCAGCCGCCCACAGGAGCTGACGCAGAATGGAGGCACAGGGAATTGGTGGAGGTCATGTAGGGAGAGGTGTTGGGAGAAAATGGCAGATGGGTATCATGGCTCCCTTGGGTTGGATTGCTTCCTGGGTTCTGTTTGGGTTCCTTTTTGCTTTTTATGTGGACAAAACCAAAATGGAATAACATGCTCCAGCAATCGTATGTATAGTGAATGTGAGGGGATGTTGGTGTCTTAATTTGGCTTGGTCTGTACTTTGCCTGCTCATCGCAAATTCTAAAGAACCTGTAGCGTTTCCCACTCTGCAACAATTCTAGCTCATATTTAAGTTTTTCACAGCTGCTAACACATTTAAACTGGTTCTATGAACAATTTACACAAAACCATTTTTCAAAAATTCGAGAACAAGGACTGTTTACCCGAAATAAGCACTTTTCACCTATTTTCACACAATCTCAATTCCATTCACACTTTTTTTTGCAAAACTCTACACACAACAGACTTTTTAAAGCGCAGTCATCACCATGTGGCCATTCACTTACCAAACTCAAATGATCACAATTCTAACACTCAAAAAGCAGTTGTCGAGGTGTAAAAACGAACAAGCAAAATATGTCAACAAGCAATCAGGATGTTGACAGATGTGTTTTGGAACTGTGGATATAAACGTCAGAGAGAGAGAGGGGGTAGAAGATGAGTGAGAGGAGGATGACGTGAGAAAGAAGGAGGAATAAGAACAATGTCAATTTCTATTGACATTTGAACAATTTGTTCTTGAAAGTTTTCTTGTACATAATATGACAGTGAGTAAACTGGGCTATGACCACAGGTAAACCTGAGCTGTATCACTGTTGCAACAATTGTCGAGACTTGATATAAAAAATTATTGGTAACTTACCATAGACATACCTGATGCTGCAACCTGGTCTCATTGGAATACGTAAACTGAAAAAAGCATAACATATGTTACGAACGCTAGTAAAACATATCATAAGGTTATAAAATGCAAAGGGTTAGGTTAAGGTATGGTTAGGATTAAGTATCACAGCACTGGGGTTAAAGTTGGGGATGAGGTTAGGCATCACAGCACTGGGGTTAAGGTTAGGGTTAAGGTTTGGATTATGGTTTGAAAAAATACACTTGTAACATAATGTACTAACCTTGGTAAGGCCACTACTTGCCTCCCCTTACGGGGAGTCCCTGTTTGGAGCAGTGGGCAGTGCACCTGTCTGCAGACCTGAAAGGTGCGAATTACTGAGCATGGTACCAGCTCAGTAATTCGTGAATCACTGCGAATTGTTTTTTTATTTCAGGGTTATTACTCTAACGTTACTTCACCTAACATAATAAATCTTACGAATTTGTCTGTCAAAGATTTACATAAAATAGTTTACGTATTCCAATGAGACTAGGTAGGACTGCTGTGCTGACGAACCTGTTTTCTGTACACTATGTTGAATCTGTATGCGCACACGCAGAACAGGACAGGAAAGTTACGTGAACTTGAGACTTCATATTCATATTTTATAAAATACACTACACTTTTTGGAGAACTGAGAGACATCAGTTGATGGTGGTAGACCACGCATGCATTCATATATTTCATAATGGTTTTCAATTCCACTACCCAGTGTGCAATGGTTGTTCAGTCGTATTACTGTATCTGATGCTTTTGTGTGAATTTTGAGGAGCAAGTTTCATTTATATGCCAGGTAATATGGCTTTGGGTATAACGTTAAATGTTTAGTGAGAAGTCTGAGGTTTGATGAAAATGATGTAAGTTTTGAGAATTGTGTTTCACTAAGCAGCAACAGTCAGGTGGGCTATATGTTAACAGCCACGTGACCTTTCTGTGTAGCTTATGTGTCCGTACTGGAGACTCAGGTCCCCTCCAAATCCTCATGACGATTCAACTCCCCCACAAGTCATTGACTAAATATTTCATAATGTGATAGCAAGCAAAGGACGAGCGAGGTAGATTACCCTGGATTAATGCAGTTGGACAAGTCTTTTAGAGGAGCAGATGAGCAGGATTCTCTTGAGTATCTCGAGATCGGCCTGCGCATCCATTCCCTGCTGTGTTTCAGGTCTCTCTGCTAGCTGAGTGTGTTTTAAATCTGTTGGCACAGCTGGTTGTCTGGGAAATTCCTGAAGAGTGCCTTGGTCTTCTACTTTTCCCATCACTACCCTATGGCTATTTGTTAGAAAGAGCTGCTAGCTAGCTGGAAAATGTAGCGCTGTCAATAATCTGTTGAAAGAGCTGACCAGGCTTGCATACTTTAGTGTTGTTAATTTGTGGTGTTCAGACGGTCCAGAATGGCTATTCTCTTCTCGGCCCACAAGAGTGGGATATTTAACTGCATTATGGTTTCGTAACCTAACGTGTTTCCCCGGGCACCCTAGATCAACAGCTTCCGGAACATGACAACGACGGAGGAGGACTAATCAACAGTATCATCATGGGCCCAGTGAAATCCCTGTTCACCCGGGCGCATGCTGTCCTCTGCGTCCCAGAGTCACTGATTCATCACCGTGTGCTGTGAGTCCGCCTGTGTAGTGATGAGGACAGTAGGTCCGCTGTCATTTTACATTAGCATACAGCAGGAAAGCAAGCACACGCCCCGTATATTCTCTCATGGGTCACCTAAAGCCGGTTACTCATTTTAATCAGTTTCACTCCGAAGCACTGGCTAAGTTTACTCAACTCCGCTGTGGACAGCCTGCAGCTCCGACATGACACACGCTTCAGATCGTGTGGAAAACTACAGATTTCGTCAGCCAAGGAATAGCGTAGTGCATTGCTCAAATCCATAGTTTTTACTAAGAAAACAATGTGTGCAGAAGCTCCAGTCTACGGTACCCACAGTAATTTGAAGGTCGATTTCATGTCAAGAGTAGTGGTATATCTATCTAAGCACCTGTTTTAATGTGCTTAAAATTAGACTTGCAAAGTCACTGTGTCCTACTGCAGTTTTGACTAATAAGTGCATCAAATTAACAGATGCTATGATTGCGTTTTGGCACGTCACAGGCACAGCATTGTGATTGATGGCTTGGAAATTATCTTCCCCTTTTTCAATATTGCTGTATATTTCACATTTAAATGACTGTCCTCCGCTTACTCAATTTAAATATTCTTACTTATTTCCCCATTATCACCATGATTACTAAAGACAGTAATTCCACATGCTTTATTTGAATAAAGTCATCTACGATCAGCCGATAAGGAATACAAAGTCCACCCGAGAGGCAGCATTTATTAAAGGGGAAATACATTCGAAAACAGACCCCGTCTGAAACGATCACCATTACGTCAACGCCTTCCAAAAGCACTCTGCTCATTCCCTGTCGGCTTGGCACCATATCGCTGACATTGATCAGGGCCAGACGTCGGTTGCCGTGACCATTAGCTTGCAGGGAGACGTCTCGGTGATTAGCTGGGACGGAGAGACAAGTGGCCTCTCCATTTGCCTTGCGTATGTCTTCATGGCGCAGCCGGGCACAATCTGCATTTGCAGATCCATTAGTAGACCATCCTCATTCATATTTCTCTGGGCTGCGGATCGATAACTGGAAATGGGTCTAGATGCGATCATTGACAGCCCATTGGTGTCTGGAGATGGTGCCCGAGGGCCCCAGCCTCCCTCCCTGGGTGTTCTGAAAGAGCCTGCAGGCTCTGCACTTTGTGTAAGGAAAGAATCACTTGGCCCCTCCCGTGAGTCATTTCCCAAGGCTGGCTAATACTGATCGAGCAGCTTCTTGGTACAGCTGACAGCCATTTCATCTGTGCTCTCGTTAAGTGATATTCTCAGATGTCCCCTGGGTCATTTGCATGGGAATGATGATATTTGAAATTTGGGCCTTTTCCTGCTCGGCCCATTTATAATAGAGGCCCTGCGAATCAGACGAGAGGATTCGCAGGTTGGACGACTGGAGAGTTGTTACATGCACCGGTGCATTATTCATGCTTTTGTGTCTCTTTCCAGTTCACTTTTCCGCATGATGTGGAGAGTGCTCATTTAATAATACACGAATGGTCCTCAGTGGATGGTGCGGCAGTCAGCTGTGTGGCTGCAGCCTGTGTTTGAGCCCTGCTACACCACGCCGTCTGGCTACACCACGCCTTCTGGCTACACAACGCCGTCTGGCTACACCACGCCGTCTGGCTACACAACGCCGTCTGGCTACACCACGCCGTCTGGCTACACCACGCAGTCTGGCTACACCATGCCGTCTGGCTACACAACGCTGTCTGGCTACACCACGCCGTCTGGCTACACCACGCCGTCTGGCTACACAACGCCGTCTGGCTACATCACGCCGTCTGGCTACATCACGCCGTCTGGCTGCAACACGCCGTCTGGCTACACTACGCCGTCTGGCTACACCACGCCGTCTGGCTACACTACGCCGTCTGGCTACACCACGCCTTTTGTGTCTGGAAGAACGAAAATTATAATTATAATAATAATACGACCCAGTTTCCAAAACGTCGGGATGCTGTGTAAAACGCAAATAAAACCAGAATGCAATGATGCGCAAAGCATTTAATCCCTGTAATGAATAGACAATAGTACAAAGACAACATATCAAATGTTGAAACTGAGAAATGTTATTGGTTTTGGAAAAATATACGCCAATTTTGAATTTGATGCCAGCAACATGTTTAAAAAATGTTGGGACAGGGGCATTTTTATTACTGTGTTACATCTCCTCTTCATTTAACAACACTCTGTAAGCGTTTGGGAACTGATGTTGTTTTAAAAGTAAGATGTTTTCCCATTCTTGCTTGATATAGGATTTCAACTGCTGAACACTTCGAGGTCTCCTTGGTGGTATTTTTCATTTCATAATGCGCCAAATGTTTTCAATGAGTGACAAGTCTGGACTGCAGGCAGGCCAGTTTAGCACATGAACTCTTTTACTATGGAGCCATACTGTTGTAATACATGCAGAATTCTAGTTTGGCATTGTCCTGCTGAAATAAACAATGCCTTCCCTGGAAAATATGTTGTCTGGATGGCAATGTTGCTCCAAAATCTGTACATATAGTTCTGCATTAATTGTGCCTTCACAGATGTGCAAGTCACCCATGCCATGTGCGCTATAGCACCCCCATACCATCACGGATGCTGGCTTTTCAACTGTCCGCTGATAATAAGCTGGATGGTCTCTCTCCTCTTTAATCCGGAGGACACGGCGTCCGTGATTCCCAAAAATAATCTGAAATTTTCATTCGTCAGACCACAGGACAGTTTTCCACTTCACCTCAGTCCATCTAAATTGAGCTCGGGCCCAGAGAAGGCACTGGCGTTTCTGGATGTTGTTCTTTGCATGGTAAAGTTTTAACTTTCATGCTGTGTTCACAGACAATGGTTTTCTGAAGTGTTCCTGAGCCCAGGCAGTGATGTCCACTACGGAATCGTGTCTGTTTTTAATGCACATCCATCCAAGATCACGGCCATCCAACATTGTTTTTCAGCCTTGTCCCTTGCATACAAAGATTTCTCCGGTTTCTCTGAATCTTTTAATGATATTATGTACAGTTGATAATGAGATTCCCAAACTCTTTGCTATTTTACATTGTGACACGTTATTCTTGAATTGTGGCACTATTTGCCTGCACAGTCTTTCACAGAGAGGTTAAACCCTCCCCATCTTTACTTCTGACAGGCCCATCCTCTCTGGAATTATCTTTTTATACCCAATCATGTTACTGACCTGATGCCAATTGACCTAATTAGTTGTGTGATATTCCACCAGGTTTAGTTTCTTGGCATTACACAACTTTTGCAGTCTTTTGTTGCCCCAGTCCCATCTTTTTTGAAACGTGTTACAGACATCAAATTCAAACTGGGCATATATTTTTTCAAGGAACAATAGAATTTTTCAGTTTCAACATTTGATATGTTGTCTTTGTGCTATTTTCTATTGAAAAGGGGTGAAATACCAATGTATGTCGGGGTTGTAAGGGCCTTTCTTTTCAGTTTTCACTTTTGGCATTCATTTTCTCTTTGATTTCCTTTTTTCGGTTATACAAGAATTGTACTGCACTTTCTGCCTTTCTGGGGAGCTCGTTGTGAAGGGTAGTGCAGAGTAGCTGATCGAGGCCGAAAGGCGGAAGAGTGTTGGTCTGCTGGCTTCCTGGTCAAGTGAATCAGTATGGCTGCAGTGAGACCAGTTTGCAACAGTTACAACGGAATTGGGTAGGAAAAAACGGGACAAAATAAAAGCATGCACTTGGTTAAGGGCTGTGCAGTAACTTGTATCTTGTACCACAGTGCTGACACTTATTGAAATTCTCTCCCATAATCAGCTTTGCACAACATCAGAATTCAGCTTCAATCCTTTGCACAGTCCTTCTGAATTAGGGCCACTTTTTAAGCGTATTTTTGATCTTTTTAAGCGTATTTTTGATCTGAGCCATATACTATAGAGCAGGGTGTAGAGGAGCCATAATGCATGGTTGGAAGACCGATTAAGCTTAAAGGACTTTACACTTTCCCATCTCACCCTACTCAGTGGGAAGAGACCTAATTCACACAGTGCTTCTGGCATTCCTTGTGTCAAGTACTGAATTACATCATGTATAGTACATAGTTGACACAACAGCCACCGATTACAGACTGAATGTGTAAAAACAAAAATGACACGCAGATTACGGCACAGGTGTGTTTGTTAATTTATCTCAAGTAGATATCACTTGGAAAACATTGTCACAATATGGACTTGATAAGAAAAATGAATATCATGATGAGAAGCAAATAAGTGCTATGTCCACACTTTTCTCAGTTGCTGATTGTCGGTATTTACAGGTGCTGGTCATAAAATTAGAATATCATCAAAAAGTTGATTTATTTCAGTAATTCCATTCAAAAAGTGAAACTTGTATAATGTATACATTCATTCCACGCAGACTGATATATTTCAAGTGTTTATTTCTTTTAATTTTGATGATTATAACTGACAACTAATGAAAACCCCAAATTCAGTATCTCAGAAAATTAGAATATTGTGAATAGGTTCAATATTGAGGACACCTGGTCCAACACTCTAATCAGCTAATTAACTCAAAACACCTGCAAAGGCCTTTAAATGGTCTCTCAGTCTAC
>JACXGI010007729.1:18523-36228 GCA_016801175.1 Esox masquinongy
GATTCACAAAGAGTGGACTGCAGCTGGAGTCAGTGCTTCAAGAACCACCACGCACAGACATATGCAAGACATGGGTTTCAGCTGTCGCATTCCTTGTGTCAAGCCACTCTTGAACAAGACACAGCGTCAGAAGCGTCTCGCCTGGGCTAAAGACAAAAAGGACTGGACTGCTGCTGAGTGGTCCAAAGTTATGTTCTCTAATTAAAGTAAAATTTGCATTTCCTTTGGAAATCAAGGTCCCAGAGTTTGGAGGAAGAGAGGAGAGGCACAGAATCCATGTTGCTTGATGTCCAGTGTAAAGTTTCCACAGTCAGTGATGGTTTGGGGTGCCATGTCATCTGCTGGTGTTGGTCCACTGTGTTTTCTGAGGTCCAAGGTCAACGCAGCTGTCTATCAGGAAGTTTTAGAGCACTTCATGCTTCCTGCTGCTGACCAACTTTATGGAAATGCAGATTTCATTTTCCAACAGGACTTGGCACCTGTACACAGTGCCAAAGCTACCAGTACCTGGTTTAAGGACTATTGTATCACTGTTCTTAATTGGCCAGCAAACTCGCCTGACCTTAACCCTATAGAAAATGTATGGGGTATTGTGAAGAGGAAGATGCGATACCCCAGACCCAACAATGCAGAAGAGCTGAAGGCCACTATCAGAGCAACCTGGGCTCTCATAACACCTGAGCAGTGCCACAGACTGATCGACTACATGCCACGCCGCATTGCTGCAGTACTTCAGGCAAAAGGAGCCCCAACTAAGTATTGAGTGCTGTACATGCTCATACTTTTCATGTTCATACCTTTCAGTTGGCCAACATTTCTAGAAATCCTTTTTTTTTGTTGGTCTTAAGTAATATTCTAATTTTCTGAGATACTGAATTTGGGGTTTTCATTAGTTGTCAGGTATAATCATCAAAATTAAAAGAAATAAACACTTGAAATATATCAGTCTGTGGAATGAATGTATACATTATACAAGTTTCACTTTTTGAATGGAATTACTGAAATAAATCAACTTTTTGATGATATTCTAATTTTATGACCAGCACCTGTATATCGTGCTGTTCTGAATGTTCTTCTACCCCCGAAGAGCTCTTAAAACACGCTTTTGGGCCGAACTCCGTTGTGTCTTAATACGACGCTGTTAAGGAGATGATGTTTTAACTAATGCAACAGAGTGGCCTATTTCCACATTAGACAGATATTACTAGTGACATGGAGTGGACCATCCATTTCTTAAAAGTTATCCAGGAATAGCTGTACTCAACTCAATTCGAATGAACCCAGTGTAAATGCTAAATGGCTTTAGCTCAACCTTGTTATCCTTGTTACGAACGAAGGTAAAAGAAGAGACTTGACCTCGCCAGGTGTAAACGTGTCAACTCGGTGACATTCAGAAAACCCTTGATGGTCATGCATTGGGATCCAACGTGTCAACTCGGTGACATTCAGAAAATCCTTGATGGTCATGCACTGGGATCCAACGTGTCAATTCGGTGACATTCAGAAAACCCTTGATGGTCATGCATTGGGAGCCAACATTGTCTTTGTGCTGGTTTCAGGATCTACCACACACACACATACATGAGGGGCTACTTCAGGGGTACTCCAAGTGGAGCAAAATTCTGTCAGTGGTACAATAAATGAAAAAACTTGGAACCACTGTAAATGTGTTCTGCAATCACAGCAGCAGATTGTTTACCAGTTGCCAATAAAAATGCCTCCAGAGGAGTACAAAGGTGTAAACATAAACAATATTTATCTCTTTAATAAATTTACTTTAACTATTTGCACACTGGAAGAGCTCTGTACATAGCTGATAACAACTAAAATGCTTCATCCATTTGAAACGTTTATGTGTATACTGTTCAGTTTATTTAATCCCTGTGACAGCACTATATATTGTGACAGTTAAAAGTTTCATAATTTGTGTTCCTGGGGGTGGATTGCCCCATTTAAAGAGCAAACTGAGACAGAGAAAAGGACAGAGAGACAGAAAGAGACTGAGAGAGACAGACACGTAGAGAAGCAGAAAGAGACAGAGAGTGAGAGATACAGAGACAGAAAGAGAGACAGAAGGAGAGAGAGTGAGTGAAAGAGATCACACTCACCCTCCTCTAAAACTTGAAGTCTCTTGATTTGTCTGGGCAATATCTCTCTCTTCACCGTTCCCTATTTTTATTAGTTCCTAGTCGGTCAACGCCTGCCCTCACCTGTCCTATTGTCATTCTCCTTTCCTTGCTGGGCTTATGGCTTTGATTTCCACACCGTCTCTTTTAATGTCAGCATCACGTCCATCAGCCCTGTCTGTGTTTGTCCTTCCTCACACATACCTCGATAGTAGTTCCCGTCCCCAGTACACACCCACACACACACACCCACACACACATGCACACACACATTGTTTTATGGTCTCCTTCTCTGAGGATGTGACACCTACAGTCCTGTCCTTGACAAGCTGTCACTGTGGATCCTGATAAGAAAGCTACATGACGGTAGTCATCTCAATGTAACTTGATACCGGACATTAAGAATGGCAGACCAGAGGCTGTGAGGATCGGCAATAACACCCGTCATTGACTCTTGACATTAGGGCCCTCCAGGCGTGTGTCCTCAGCCCCCTCCTGTACTTCCTGCTCAACCCAACAGCACTGGTCTGTGTGACACCAGTTCTACCTTAAATTTGCACATTTTTGTCATTTAGTTGACTAGTGAGTAAATAGTGACTGACAGACTCTAACGAATCTGTAGGAATATGCAGCATTCACACATTGTGTTAAGAAGAGGCAGAGAATTGTTCTGATATATTTACCTATTTTATTTTATGAGAGAGAACAATTCTGGTAAGACAATCAAACCACATCACAGCAAACAGTTTATAAAACCCCAAATGTGCGAGCCAAAAATGGCAAATGACAACAGGAAGCACAGGCTACCATGTGGCGTTATTAGCCTGTGACTTTCACACGCTTGGTGAGATTACGTCACAGGAATGTCCTGCCAGCTGTTACGACTGAACCGCTTGGGCTCGGTGGTTTCAGTGGATTCATATAAACACAGAGGGGATAGAATTCTTTCTGTCAGTCACACAATTTACAAAGGAGCTGTTTAAACGTAGGCATGCCCATTTGTTTTTTTTTAAAATGATCTGATAAAAGCATGGAAATATGAAAAGGATGAGATGTCAGTTTGAAAAATACCTGCTGCGCCATCTAGAGCATTTTGACCGGCTAATGGACTGGTATTGGAACTGCTCGGCACACGACGTGAAGGCCCTCCAGCAGGTGGTGAAGATTGTCCAGGGCAGCTCTGGAGTCATGCTCTCATCCATCCAGGACATCTATTTAAACCAAAGCTCAGATGAAAGCCTGGAGTGTTTTCCAGGATCCTTCACACCCCAGCCATGCACTGCTCAATGCCGTGCCTCAGGATGGAAAGGTTCTGTATTGGAGCGTGAGATACAATAGCAATGGGGTCAGAGGTAGCTTGGATTCGCTTGCTACTAGACTGCACACATGCACGCCCTTAGAAACACACACACCCACTCACACAAACACACACATAATGTTCTTGTCACACACACTTCAAAACTGCTGCTGGCAGACTTTTACAGTTCAATAACAAGTTGTGATTATTTACTGCTGCACAGCTTAAACATGCTGAGTTCCACACTTTATTCCATGTTTAATTAGGGCAAATGCTGTACTCACCACTGTACTGGATGTTTGCGCCCTTGTATTCGCATTACTGCCTGAATGTTTGGGGACAATTATACAGTTTTATAAAAACATTGTTATGCATATTATTTTGTATTTCTGTCCCTTAGAGTCAAAGTATAGCAAGCCTGTATACTGACTGGAGTTTAAGCAAATTCGAACATTGCGATTAATCGCGGCTCACTGCGGAACAGCATGAGATTAATGTTATTATTTAGGAACAGTAGGTTAGAATGGTACATTCTATCATAGCCTTTATGGTAATACATTTTTACAATTGAATAGAACCACAATTCAGTTTGGATAATGAAGTCAGCTATTTAAAAAAAAAACATGTCTGCTGTTTCTCTCTCTCCACAAGCATGTTTAGCATTGCCTTCATGAGATTAGATTCAGTATCACAAACAGGAAATGTGGTTTGCAGCTGTGACACATTGACTCAAGATGCACCGATAAAGATATCTACCATGTAGGGTATTGATTGTTGGCTAGTTTTTTTTTACACATACAAAATACAATAGTATTTTGACAATTCAGAACTGTGATGTAATACGTTAATATGAAAGTTCCACTAATCAACGTAAAAGAGAAAAGGGGGTTTAACATGATGTATTAGAGTTGTTCAAAGTTGAGAGGGAGCAGATCTTAAGAATGTTTTAGGCCAGGGAAGGACACTGCTTTAATAATCTACACCCAAGGGTGCTTTAAGTAAGGCAAGAAACAACATTTCAAGTTGATGTTTGAGGAAAAAGTTGGGTTGAGTGCTCACACTGCTCTCTTCTTCATGTGTATGGACTCTTTGATGGGGTTTGCATTTTTTAACATGTTTTCAGAAGTCAGGCCTCCAAATTTATTCTGAGGTTTCAGTTAGCTACTGTATAAAAGATTAGGCCCTGAAGATAGCTAGTTTCACAGGAAATTTCCTTCAAACTTTCAAGGTAGTTGGGGGGGCGGGGGTGATTTATGAATTCCTCAGGTTGACACATTCTCACGTGCACGTACCCCTGCACACTTTCATCCTCGATGCCCCTTTCAGGTGTGCACACATAACCCCCCACCCCCTGCCTCACAGACAACACACATTTGTATTCTCTCGCAGATGCCATTAAGATGATTATGTTTTCCATTCCCTTACTGCTGCTGCCCTGACATGTTCCCGTTTCTCCATTGCCTTTTCCTCCAGCTGTTCCTTTGATATTAGCTTTATGAAATCTGCGTGAAGGGCATATAGATACCACACTAATCTGACTGCTGCTGCTAGCGCTGCCTTCGTCAGTCTCTCTCACCCTCTCCCTACCTCCCTCTCACTATCTCCCTTTATCTCCCCCTCTCTACCTCCCATTCTCTCTAACTCACTCTCTCTATCCGCCTCCTTTGCCATTTCTCTCTACCTCCCTTACTCTCTTTACCTCATTTCACCTTTCACTACCTCTCTCACTCTCCCTCCCCCTCTCTAACCCCTGCCCTCTCTCTACCTCCCCCCTCTCAATCTCCTCCTATCTCTCTCTCCCATCCCCTTCTCTTCTCTCTACGTAGCTCCTTTTTGTCCCCCCCTTTACACCTTCCTCTTTTTCCTTGTCCATTCCTCCTCCTCTTTCCTTTCATCCTATCACATTCTCAGTCATTAAATCTTTCAGATGTGAAACCAGCGTCTCTTTATTCTTTCTCTTCATACTTTTTAATGTCAAAAGAGGAGATAGGAAGGTGATGATAAAGTGGTTTCTCCTCATTTCCACTGGGTATGAGATGAGTCCCTATGTGATTCTGATCGCATTTCCTTCCCACAGTCCTGACTTGACTGGCTTTTCTGCCCCCTCCTAACCTGGCTTGACCTCATGCCAATTTAAGGCTGTTGAATACTCTTCTCAGTCCATAATGAAGGGACTGTTCGGTTATCAATCCTTAATATCTATGGAGTGTTCTTACATCAATATTGAATGTATGTGGTGTTCTTATATTAATACAGGATGTCTATGAAGTATTCTTACTTCAATGCCGAATGTCTATGGAGATTTCTTCAATCAATACTGAATGTCTACGGAATGTTTTCAACTCAATACTGAATCAATTGGAGTTCCACAGAGCATGCTTCATTATATAACCCCAAAAAAGTTGGGATGCTGCGTAAATGTAAACAAAAACAGAATGCAATGATGTGCAAAACATTTATACCTGAATTTAATTGAAAATAGTAAAAAGACAACAAATAAAATGTTGAAACTGAGAAATGTTGTTTTTTGAAAAATACACTTTGAATTTGATGCCAGCAACATGTTTCAAAAAAGTTGGGACAGGGGCATGTTTACCGCTGTGTTGCGTTACCTCTTCTTTTAACAATACTCTGTAAGCGTTTGGGAACTGAGGAGAATGCTGTAGTTTTGAAAGTTAAATGTTTTCCCATTCTTGCTTGATATAGGATTGCAGCTGCTCAACAGTTCAGGGTCTCCTTTGTCGTATTTTTCATTTCATATTGTGTCAAATGTTTTCAATAGGGGACAGGTCTAGACTGCAGGCAGGCACCCAGTTTGGCACCCAGACTTTTACTACAGAGCCATGCTGTTGTAATACGTGCAAAATGTGGTTTGGCTTTATCTTGCTGAAAAAAGCAAGCCCTTCCCTGAAAAAGATGTCTTCTGGATGGCACCATATGTTGCTCCAAAGCCTTTATATATTGTTCAGCATTAATGGTGCCTTTACAGGTGCAAGTCACCCATGCCATGTGCACTAACACACCCCCATACCATCATGGATGCTGACTATTGAACTGAGCGCTGGTCACAAGCCAGTTGGTCCCTCTCCTCGTTAGCCTGGAGGACGCAGCATCCATGATTCCCAAAAATAATCAGATATTTTGATTCGTCAGACCACAGGACAGTTTTCCACTTCGCCTCAGTCTATCTTAAATAAGCTCGGGCCCAGAGAAGGTGATGGCAGTTTTGGATCTTGTTTATAATTGGTTTCTTCTTTGCAGGTAGAGTTTTAACATGTGAATGCAGCAACGTACTGTGTTCACAGACAATGTTTTTCTGAAGTGTTCCTGAGCCCATGCAATGATGTCCACTACAGTATTTTGTCTGTTTTTAATGCAGTGCCACCTGACAGGTCGAAGATCACAGCCATACAATATTGGTTTTCGGTCTTGTCCTTGCATACAGAGATTTCTCCGGATTCTCTGAATCTTTTAAAGATATTATGTGCTGTAGATGATGAGATCCCTGAATGTTATTCTTAAATTGTTGCACTATTTGCCTGCCCAGTCTTTCACAGAGTGATGAACCCCTCCCCAACTTAGCTTCTGAACGACTCATCCTCTCCGGGATGCTCTTTTTATACCCAGTCATGTTACTGACCTGTTGCCAATTAACCTACTTAGTTGAGAGATTTTTTTTTTTTTTATTACAAAACTTTTCCAGTCTTTTCTTGCCTCTGTCCCAGCTTTTTTGAAATGTGTTGCTGGCATCAAATTGAAAGTGAGCATATTAACATTTCTCATTTTCAACATTTGATACAGTATGTTGTTTTTGTACTATTTTCTATTGAATGTAAGGTTTAAATGATTTGCACATCATTGCATTCTGTTTTTCTTTACATTTTACACAGCATCCCAACTTTTTTGGAAACAGGGTTGCACATTCATAATTGACACTGTACAAGTTTAGATGTTTAACCAAGCTATACATACTTTAATGAACAATATTAGTACATGTTGACATGTGATTTCATTCAGTCTAATCAATTGTGTGTGTGCGTGCGTGTGTGTGTGTCAATGTATGCGCTTGTGTTAATGCAATGCCTTCATAAGTGTTTACCTTGTGTCCTAAGAATGTTTTTGTAATGTGGAGGTGTCCATGAATGTCTCTATTCACTCTGATGGAAATAATTAAGATGTCCAGCAGTGTGAGTTAAGGACATTTTCAGGCAAAAGACACAACAAGGGTGGTATCCATGTAGACATGCTGCAGAAACACTAAGCCAACGAAGTGGATCGAGTCACTCAGAAGACAGAGTGTTGATGTACGAAGAGTTTCTAGGTTCACTAATTATGATTACAAGCCAAGCTGCCTTGGGCTGTTTTGGGAGTCCTCAAAGTATACTCATTCCTTACAATTAAAATACATTCATGTGTTGCAGTGCAAGTGTGTCATATATTTACAGTATATCCATCTGTAAATTTTCCCAGTGCAATGAAGAACACAATTTAAGTTGGTTTTAAACACTGCATAATAACTGAATGTTGATTATCACTATCATTCATACTTACATTTTGTTTTCACATAGTAGAAATACTAAATACAAATTAGACAATCCACCAGTTTTCATGACGTGCAATCGAAATGGCAGAGACATTGATTTTCCAGAGAATATACTTTAGCTATAACTAAGACGACACAAAGTTCTGTGTAGGAACATTGTTGATAACAAAGGTTTCCACAAAACGAGAATTTGATGTGGTTTGTTGTGATTCCATGTCTCATTTATTTAATGCCAGGATTTTGGCTCCACCAAGATACGTATCTGTAAACCAATCAAAATGAATCAGGAAGTCAAGGCATGGACCTCCTAAAACAAACATAAACCACTCTGCCTGACCAGCCTTGCATTCTCACAAGCCTCTTTGGCCCAAGTGTTCCGAGAAGGTTGTTTAGACTTTTTGAGCTTGACAGAGAGGGAAATTAGGGAGAGGTAGCATTTGGAAGCTTTACAATGAGTTGCCCCATTGCATCTCCTTTTGTTATCCTGTTGCCAGGGCAACAAATGCGTATGGTGTAGATGCTTTATTCACTGTCACTCCAGTTATGGAAGTAAAATACCCCATGGGGTCAGAGCATTGTTCCGGGTTGAAAGGCGTACAGGAAAAATGGCAGATTGTCCTGAGGAGATTTCCATCTCAATGGAAGTATTGTTTAAGAGAAGGTAGAGAGAGAGAGGATTACAGTGTTATCATCTATCATTCAATGTATTGCAATGCCTCTCATACAGACAATAATGTTGGATACGCTGTCTTGTGGTTGGGAGTTGACAGCCATGCCTTGTTCAATGATACATCACCATTGTGTGATAGTTCTGATATGGAGACACAGAAGCTCAATTTACGCCTTTTTCTATCACCTTTTGTTCTGAATCACATTCTTATGCTGCCCACATTTTTAAACAGGTGTAGACAATTTACAATTTTTGATCTGATTGTGATAAGATCTTAGAAGTGTACACTGAAAATATGAGGTCAAGATCAGGACATGGTCAGGATGAAGTACACATGAAGCAGGTATATACAGCGTTATTGTTGGAAAGAGAGTTACTTCATAAATATGACACGATGACTTGAAATCAGGTCTTCCAAGTTAAATCAGAACCGAGTGATTCAGACTCAAGTCACGTGATTAGATTTTCAGGTAAGGCTCTACAGACAGCAGTGATATTGATTTTTTTATACGTTGGTGATATAATTTACACATGACTTAGTTCAAAGGTTTATTAAATTCAGTAAAAGTGCAGATTTTGTGCATAACATGAACGTTCAACCAGGTGTTACAGCCTATTCGCATTAACTGTCAGTTTTTTCAAAAACATTATGATGCTGTTGTTTTTGTAAACTGAGCTGTTGGAATCACCAATGTAATTCCAAAAAAAAAGTAAAAAAGAGGAATTGTGATTTTGGTTTGATTCATATTCAACAGTTTTAATCTCATGTTATTATTCTCATTTTCCCTTTCCCTAATAATATTTATTCAGTCACAGTATGTTAATATCTAAATGAATGGTTGCCTGCCAACTCCACAATCATCTGGAGTCCACGTTAAAACATTTTCTTGCTTTGTTGACAATCCCATGGGACAAATAACTATTACTGAATCCAACTTTCAACAACTTTGATTAGACACCCATATTAAAAGCAGATTTGGTTGCTGGAATAACAAATTGCTAGTATTGCTGCTCCAGAAAACAATGCAGCCAGTAAAATAAAATAACTTAAATACGAACAATTTTAAGAAATCCCAAGTACACAAGAAAATAATGTGGAAGTGAATAAACCACAACACGTTGGGATTTCTCTCTCAACGTGTTGGGATACTCTAGGGATCAGTACTTTTGAATGACTTGCCCTGTTAGCATATATCATTGGAAATTCATGTCAGAAGCAGCAAACTACAAAATAATGTGTGGTCATTTTCTTTATTCAGAATGATTGAGAGCCCTCCTGGGTCACGTAACATTAATCAACATGTCCTGGGTGACGTTGATAATAGCAGCACTTAAGACATTAGCATGTTCCTATAATGGCTTCGTGTATCCATCTGAGATCAGCCATTTAGAGTCTAAGAGAAATGGAGCAGCTAGTTAAAGCATCAGACAGGAGACAGAGGAGGAGATGAATAACTGGAGGGGGGAGAAAGATGGAAGCTTGAAGCTCAACAGGTACTGCCTCTTTTAAACTTCCTGTATCCACTGGTGAGGGGCCTATCTGATGGCAGTAATGGAAGTGGACTTCCAGCAGGCCTACACAGAGCCGTTTTGAAATGTTATTTGACCCTGGGAGAACACCATGACTACGAAAGCAAAACAAAAACAGTCCTAATCGGACTGAAGACAGGCGGGAATATATTTCAGATCGAATGAGAGAAAATGGTCTTGATTTGGGGAAGATGGGTGCAGGGAGAGAAAAGGAAAGACAGAGCCAAAATACGGGCTGGCTTTGATTTGGGCAAATGTGCTCTAAGCCCAGGGATGGATCAGCCTTGATCTTGATGCAAATTCAGATGCATTTAGACAACTACTGGGTTAGAGGGAATATATTACATGCATACCATGAGTTTGTTGTGAGACCTGGCTCTGCTTGTTAGCAGGACACACACATAGCATCCTCTGGCTCTCATGATGGATCACTGAGGTCAGGGATTGGAGAGTAGATTGGTGGGGGTGGGGTTACACTTTGGATGTCTCCAAGACTTGATGGGGTTCTTTTGACTTCAGCCTTCTTGCTGAGGATGCCGCCCAGCTGCTTCTACTAGTCAACTGGGTGTCTGGACGTGAATGTGGGAGGGAGAGAGGCAGAGAGAGACTGGAGACAGAGGCATGGGAGAGAAGAGAGTGAAAGAGAGAGAGGGGAGAGGGAGAGAGGGGAAAGTGAGAAGGAGAGTGGAAGAGAGAGATAGAGAGGAGAGATAATTGTTTTTTTACCAATATGAATGAATGGGGATTACACAATTCTTGGCAGGCCAATTTGGCCTGTGCCTATAGTCTTTCCCTACTACATACGTTATTTGCTCAGTAGCGTGATCTAAATAGTATACTGTATTCTTAGTAGACTTTCTATGCAGCAGAACAAATTCGGGGTGAGGCCAGGACAGAAATCGTTTTTTCATAGTTTAGTCATCTAATGCTTAATCAAAATCGTTCCCTGCTGTTCCTTCAATTGGGTAAATCGCGTACCCTCGTCAGATTATCAGCTATTGTCAATCACATGTGGGTCTGAAAAAACTATTCTCTTACTCAATATTGAACATTTGATACAAGCTGAAATGTTTGAAATGTCAGTCAAATTTAGTTCGCATTCTGCAAACCCAATCAGCCAAGCAAAGAAAAGACAACGCGTGAGATTGAAAGAAAAAGAGAACATGAGACCAAGGCCAAACATCTGTTGTTGTGCCCTTGAGCAAGACCCCTAACCCTAATTGCTCTTGTAAGTTGCTCTGGATAACAGCGTCTGCTAAATTACTAAAATGTATGTACTTGTGATGTTGACAGAGGGAGTTGTAGAAAGGCATTCTTTGCGTGTTCAGAAATTGGATAGTATCACAAAATAGAAAGCGTTTACCCCTGCAGTGTGTCTGTCTCCTATCACTCCACACATCCACTAATGGCACAGCATATTCTCCAAGCAATCATTTAAAGGAATGAAATAATTATCACATCTTCACGCCTGTCAGGTCTAAGATGGGGGGTTGTTCTTGAATTACTGAGGCATGTGGACCTAACAGCCGTCCCCTGAAAAGATTTTGCGGTCCTTGTATATCTTTGCAATCAGGGATTTTCAACAGCAATGGAGCCAGTAAAACAAAACTGTGGGACACACGTTATTCTAGTAATAATATTTTAACAGCATTCTTCGATTTTATTGAATATATTGCATCATTTTATGATACAGTGTATTTCATTATTTTATGATGCCATATAGGAGATTATTCTTTCCCCAGCATTGAAAATAACAAATATACTGTATTTCTTTAAATCCCCTAAATTACTGATCTTATCTTGGTTACTGTCTCCAATCCACAGCTGCCTTAGACTCACCACACCAAATGTTAAAAGAGTACTGTGTGATTTTGGCAGGTGTAGCCCCTTTACAACACACCTGTATTTGACCAAGTGGAGTCCAGCTAGCTGTTTGGGTAGACTCCATTGTCATTGTGCTAACACCAGTGACTTTGGCAATGGCCGCAGAAACTATTTTGCAAACTGCCTTAAACGTCCTTCGAACTGCACATTACAGACATTGCAAATGCTGCGATGAGTTTATCCGACTCTTGGCTAGTAGAAAAAGAGCTTGATCTCTTTTCTTTGAAGGGCATCTTAATGAGACAACACCTATAACATACCTATCACACGATTGTGCATGAACGTCGCCCTTGACCTTGTTTTCTGCCGTTCACAACTCGTTTCCTTTCTCTCCCCATCTGTTTGATTTTCTCCATCTTCAACTCTCTGAGCTCCCTACAATAACAGAAAACAATGTTCTTGAAGGCATGTACAATCACTGTGGCCTTGTTAAACAGTACCTTTCTCAAACCCAAAACGACTCAGTCCCCTGTCGCTCTCTTTAAACTAACAATCTGAAATGAACTCGCCCTGACATATCAACACTGTGTGTGCTATTCATTTCTCACAACGAATCCAGTGTCCTTTCATACACACATACAAATAGTTTAGATACAGTTGATCCCGGCCAAAGTATGATGCCAAGGTATGACTCATTGATGGGAGTCAGTGAACCGTGAATCTTCAGACAGCACAGCATGTAGCAGTGTGTCTGTTCAACCAGGGAATGCACAGTCTTATATCTGAGTCGTATAAATTAGGTCGGACTTAAGACAGGGGATTCGCTGGGTTTTGGTCGGTCTTGGTACCTTGAGGCCCTGTGGACAGGCACGCATGCAGACGGCCCACAAGCTTTATCTCTGATACACATAGTGTTGCACACGTGCACGCACACATGTACGTAAAGCACACACACACACACACACGCACACACACACACACACACACACATGTATGTAGGCTTATATTGGGCAATGCTGCACCTGCAAGGAAAACCTTCCGGGTGTGTCTGAAGAGTAAAACAGGTTGGCGTGACCCAAATACGCCCCCTAACTCCCAGGTTCATCCTAAAACATGTGGGCCTCTGCTGTCCGTGTCCACCTTTGGATCTAGCCAGAGGGGACTTTTACATCGGAGACAAGCCACTGTATCGCAATGCCAAGGTCATCTTCATGTCTGACAGTGACTGTCACTTTACAAAAAGTATTCAATAAAGTGATTAGCGTGGGCTCTGTCTACATCCAAATAGACAATGGGTTCTGGTATTAAAGGGCTTGGTAGTTATGTACAATGTTTTTAAATATTCAATTTTGCAATGGCCTTGGACCTGAACATTAAAAAAACAAGGTCCATATTGTTTAATAAATATCTTTATCTCATAAAAAAATGTTAACTAATTTTGATGTGACGGTGTATTCCGCAAGACCACTGCATTTAAATTTTTAATTTTGGAGAAATATGAAATAAATAATATCTACCTGAATTAGCTGGTGTAAATTCCTTGACATTGGCAAAATGGGCATTGGAGTTTCACTTAATTAATTAATTAATGTGATTGGTTGACTCAGTAGAGAGGGTGGAGCTTGCATTTGAAATGGGTTGTTGATGTACTTTTTTTGATGTACTGTTCTAAGTAAACATTTGACTCAGGTTAGTGGTTGTCCCTACCCTAAACCCTAACGTTAACCGTTACTTTTTCTCTAGCTGTTTTAGAGTTAAACCAACGTTGACTAATTTCACAGTTGGAACGCAAGCTCCACCCTCTCCACTGAGTCGACCAATTACACTGATCACTGCCTTAAGGGCAGATCTGCCTCCAGGACACTTTTGATTGAGTAAGCAATAAAAGAGGCCATGCAACCAAATAACTTCAGGTGCCCTTTGGTAATGTAGAGGTATAGTATAAACTGAAGTCACATGATGCAAGCAATAAAGGTGTATACAACTTTTTAGTGTACAGTATTTATAGTACATAGGCATGCAATGTAGGAAGAATTGTGCACATAAATTATGTGGCTCTGGGGAATGATGTATTGTATGTGAGAGTTGTGATATAGAGAGACACAGAACCTCAATTTATAACTGTTTCCAGCAAGGTCCTTTGTCCTGAACCACATTCTTGTACTGCCCACATTTTTAAACACATTTTAGGGACAAGTATAAACAGGACTGTTTTTAAAAAGAGAGTTAATTGATCAATATGGCGAGAACAGCATAATATTATACATTGGTTATCATTTCACGTTCAACCTATTTTTTTATTTTATATTTTTTGCTTATTTGCATTAAATGTCAGTTAAAAAAATAGGATGCTGTTGTTTTTGCAAGCTGGAATGTTTGCTATGCAAATATTGCCAATTTAATTCAAAGATTAAATTATGAGGAATTATGATTTGGTTTTGATTTGTGGTCAACATTCTTACTCTCATGTTATTATTCTAATTTTCCCTTTCCCTTATCATATTTATTCAGTCACAATACGTTAACATTTCAATTAATGGTTGCCTACCAACTCTCAACAATCATCTGGAGTTTATATTATTACATTTCCTGGCTTTGTTGACAATCCCATAAGGCAAATAATTATTACTGAATCAAACTTTGAACGACTTTGATTAGACACATATTATAGCACATTTGGTTGCTGGTAGAGCAAATCTCTGCTCCTAAAAACAATGCAGTCTGTTAAATAAAATATATTCAGTATAAGCGTTTTAAAGAGAGCACAAATACAAATGAAGAACACTGTGAATCAACCATAAATTGTTTCTCACCGCTTATTGTTTGAATTAAATAGAACATCTAATAGAGGTAAGAAGCTAATAGTGCTTGAATGCAATGGAAAGACCTGTCATAGCCATCTGTTTGTTCCCACATTAACCAAATGAGCGAGAAATTAGACTGCTACAGCCTGTCCCTTGGCCATGTAATTTGTGATGATATCCAGTATTCTGACCGGGAACATTGTGATGGCTAGTGTCCATACGATTACCAACTCCACACCATATGACTTTCTACAAAAATACTGTGTGCTTACCTAAAACATTTTTTACCTGGGTCCTCAGACAGACCTAATGTGTATTGCAAATGTCGCACATGGCTACGTTACATAACATTACTTTATGTTACAGTCTGGACACATGAGAAATAAGCACTAATCAGATTTTGTATTATACAATCTGCAATTATGGCCTTGGTCCCAACAACTCCCAGTGGGCTTGGCTAAAACAAGGATGGGGTGTGTGTCCTCCAACGAAACATCCCACTGAGCTGTTGGGCCTAATATCAACCAGGAAGTAGGCCAAAACCAGCACACTGCGCGGCAACTGAAATTGTACAACCCAGGACGTGTGATGTAGCTGTTCTACGATACAGTGTCTTACTGTATCATGTGATTATGACCTTGCCTCATCGCGGTAACTCCCAGTGGCCTCCGGAGAGTCAAAGATGGGGACATGTCTTTCTAAAACACACCATGCCAAGCCGATCTGTGGCTAAAACCTATTTGACCCGCTTGCTCTCAGACACTGGCTCTCCATTTGTGTGCTGACGTGCCTCTTCCATCATCACAAATGTCCCAAAAAACTGAGTGAAAATCATTGAAGGTGCAAAGAAAAGTCAAACCCTCCAGTGCCCCCTTCCAGTGACTGTGCAACAAAGCAGATTTTTGTGAGCAAATTGGAATACCATAGGACACCCGCTTATTTTGTCAATTTTCACCACTCTTTCCAGGATTTCCAGGGCATGGTCAGTATCAGGATGAGACCCTGGGTCACCATGATGCAGCTCTACTGCTGTGTCAAAGAAGAGGATGGAGTGTGGTGAGGAATGACACTGTACAGGAATTGCACGTAAACAGATAGTAAGACCCTATTACGCACAATTCTGGTATTTCAATTTTACTGTAGTTTTAGGGTGTCAGCTGCGCCTTTGAGGTAAGACGGCAGATGGTCTTTCATGTCACATTTTCTGCAGATCTCCGGTAGCTCATGTTTTATTTGGGGGAAACAACAAATCTGTTTTTACATGTTACTATATTGGTTTGGTAAGGAACAACAATCGGATTGGCATTTACTATTGCTAATATCCACCCTTTATGAATTTATGTGGTTTTATTAAGCCTACCAATCATAAAGTATTTTGTTGAAAAAAAAGGTTTATAGGTTCCATTAGTAGTTTTCAGGACTACAGTGGATATAAAAAGTCTACACACCCCTGTTAAAATGCCAGGTTTTTGTGAAAGAAAGAATGAGACAAAGATAAATCATGTCAGGCCTTTTTCCACTTTTAATGTGACCTATAATGTGAAAAATTAAATGGAAAAAGAAATGAAATCTTTGAGGGGGGAAAATGAAAAATAAAAACCCTACAATAACCTGGTTGCATTAGTGTGCACACCCTCTTATAACTGGGGATGTGGTTGTGTTCAGAATTAACCAATCACATTCAAACTCATGTTAAATAGAAGTCATTACACAACTGCCATCATTTAAAGTGACTCTGATTAATCACAAATAAAGTTCAGCTGTTCTAATAGGATTTTCCTGACATTTTCTTAGTTGCATCTCAGAGCAAAAGCCATGGTCCGCAGAGAGCTTCCAAAGTATCAGAGGGATCTCATTGTTGAAAGATATCAGTCAGGAGAAGGGTACAAAAGAATTTCCAAAGCATTAGATATACCATGGAACACAGTGAAGACAGTCATCATCAAGTGGAAAAAATATGGCACAACAGAGACATTACGAAGAACTGGACGTCCCTCCAAAATTGACGAAAAGGCGAGAAGAAAACTGGACAGGGAGACTTCCAAGAGGCCTACAGCAACATTAAAGGAACTGCAGGAATTTCTGGCAAGTACTGGCTGTGTGCTACAACATGTGACAACAATCTCCCGTATTCTTCATATGAATGGGCTATGGGGTAGGGTTGCAAGACAGAAGCCTTTTCTTACAAAGAAAAACATCCAAGCCAGGCTGAAGTTTGCAAAAACAAACATTAAGTCTCCCAAAAGCACGTGGGAAAATGTGTTATGGTCTGATGAAACCAAGGTTGAACTTTTTGGTCATAATTCCAAAAGGTATGTTTGGCGCAAAAACAACACTGCACATCACCCAAAGAACACCATACCCACACTGAAGCATGGTGGTGGCAGCATCATGCTTTGGGGCTGTTTTTCTTCAGCTGGAATCGGGGCCTAAGTCAGGGTGGGGGGAAATATGAACAGTTCCAAATAACAGGCAGTTTTGGCACAAAACCTTCAGGCGTGCTTTAGAAAGCTGAAGATGAAAAGGAAGTTCACCTTTCAGCATGGCAATGACCCAAAGCACACATACAAATCCACAAAAGCATGGCTTCGCCAGAAGAAGATTAACGTTTTGGAATGGCCCAGCCAGAGCCCAGACGTGAATCCAATTGAACATCTGTGGGGTGATCTGAAGAGGGCTGTGCACAGGAGATGTCCTCACAATCTGACAGAGTTGGAGCGCTTTTGCAAAGAAGAGTGGGCAAATATTGCCACGTCAAGATGTGCCATGCTAATAGACTCCTACCCAAAAAGACTGAGTGCTGTAATAAAATCAAAAGGTGCTTCAACAAAGTATTAGTTTAAGGGTGTGCACACTTATGCAACCAGGTTATTGTGAGTTTTTTATTTTTTATTTTTCCCCCTCCAAGATT
>JACXGI010007730.1:0-23758 GCA_016801175.1 Esox masquinongy
ATGACCAGCACCTGTATAACAGTGTTTGATATTTGGGCCAAGCTTATTCCCTGTTCATATTAATGACGTTGAAAGAAACTCCCTCATCCACCTTTATGTTGACGACACATTTGTACACAACTGGCCCCTCACTGAACACTGTGCTGTCCACCCTATAACATAGTGTTAAAAACATTCCTTCTCTGACCATCTTCTCCTTGATACTAAAAAACAGAATGTATGCTTTTTAGTCAAAGCCTTCTGTAACCCCCTTACCCCCATTCTTGCACTGGATGGGACTAAGTTGGAGTATGTCAACACCCTACAAATGTCTTGGTATTTGGCTTGACTGCTCACTGTCATTCAATACTCATCTAAATATGAAAGTAAAATCCAGAATTGGTTTCGTGTTCCACTATATGGCATCGTTCACACATGCTGCTGAGTTTACACTTGTAAAAATGACCATTCTGCCAATCCTTGACTACGGCAACGCAATTTTTAGGTTTGCTGCTAAAAAGCTTGTCCATAAATTAGATGCACTTAATACTCCGTAGTCCACTTTATAACCTCTGCCCCCTTCAACAGTGATCACTGACCTTTACACCCTGGATAATGGCATTCTGCATGATGGTGTTAACAGAGAAGACAATGGGGCCAGGATTTGATTGTACAAAACCAAAGACTATTAACTAAAAGTAATATTATGATTTTTAAAACTCTGCACAGGATGTCGGAGACTAATAATGATAGCCTTATCTACTAATATTTTATAGAACTGTTTCAATACCAGACATGTAGACAGATGTAGAATAGGTAGCAACCCAGATTGGCTTCATAAGGCAACATATGGAGGATACAATGTCCGTGTCCATGGAAATGAGAGCAAGGGATGTAAATCCTGGAAGGGGAGGAGGACGGACTCGAGAGGAAGAGTTTTTGAGAGAGGTGATTGAAATGGTTAGTACTCCTGGGCATGTTAACGATTAACAGATTGAAGTAAAAATGTCATACCACATTGCATACAGAGTACCTAATGTATATAGTGTCCCAATGCACATCACTACGATGCTCATCACGCCGCTCGCTCAAGCATGACATTTTGGCTGGTTCACACACTGGGAGATGTCAGGGCAATTTTCCAGCACTACCTGCACAATGCCCAGGCACTGTTGGTGTGCTTTGACCAGGAGTCAAACTCCCGTCCACAAAATTTCACAGCTGCACTGTGAGGCAAAACTCAAAGCACATTCATCTAACTCAGAGATGTCAGAGATACGACCCACGGGACGCATCCGGCCCGCCAGCGAAGACATGGAAAAAAAACAAAGACGAAACGTTTGCATTCAGTTATTATCAACTATGTGAGTAATGTAAGAGGTTTCTATTATATGATATATTAATTAAAGCTAGCATTACAAACTCTATCCGCAGGAAGAGAGTTTGTGATCGGGAAGAAGGCAGGTGTGGTTGTAAAGCTCAGAGAGAAGGTTCAGGCTGTTAAAGGCATAGTTTGTCCAAAAATCTTATTTCAGTGATAGTCCCCTTACCCTGAGTTGGTCCTTCAGGCACATAGAACCATTTTTAAAACAATCCATTATTCAGCTCTGTCTCGTAATTAGCGTTATTAGCATCGTACCAATTCATGAATAGAAACCGTATGTACCGCTATCGCAAAGCTGCATGGCCAGCGGAAAACTATTCTTAAAAACTCCACACTAAGACAAGTGGTGTTATTTAACTCAAAGAACATGGCGATGTTGTATTCCTCGAAAAAAGTTTAAATTTTCGCGATATATTTCTTATTTCAAATAAACAGGTACTTCCTGTGTTTACAGGTCAGTTTTGTTCACAATTCTAACAATCCACGTGTTCGTTCGGGAAGAGTAAGTGTATATATCACAGAAAACAGAAGTTAGTATTCGCTAGCTAGATAGCAACTTACCTATTTCATCTTTGATATTCACCTCGGACAGTTAAACTTCATTTGTTTGAGAAAGGAAAATACATACACCAATCAGCCATAACATTATGACCACCTGCCTAATATTGTGTAGGTCCCCCTTTTGCTGCCAAAACAGCCCTGACCCATCGACTCCACTAGATCCCTGAAGGTGTGTTGTGGTACCTGGCACCAAGACATTAGCAGTAGATCCTTTAAGTCCTGTAAGTTGCGAGGTGGGGCCTCCATGGATCAGACTTGTTTGTCCAGCACTTCCCACAGATGCTTGATTGGATTGAGAGGTGGCATGTGGTAGCAATGTGGTCCCTGAGGTGGACATGTAACAACTGAAAATGTACTTATCAGACTTTGCAAGGCAGTGTCAGAGTCCAGTAGTACCAGGGAGTAGTGCAAAAAGGTCCCTGAGAAAAAACCACACTGTGGCACAGTTCGTCAGAAAACTCTCGATTGTGCAGCGGTAGAAGTTCACAAGGATCTGGGAAGATAGGCGGCCCTCCTTCAGCCTCCTCAAAAAGTACAGGCGGGATTGACCAGGGTTGAGGTGTTGAGGGTCCAGGAGAGGTCCTCGGAGATGTGGACACCAAGGAATTTGAAGCTGGGCAAACGCTCCACCTCAGTGCCACTGATGAGAGCCAGGGCATGACTGCAGCCTTTAGACTTCCTGTAATCAACAATGAGCTCCTTGGTCTTCTTAGCATTGTGGTCCAGGTTGTTGTCAGCGCACCATGCTGCCAGGCACTTTACCTCCTTCCGGTAGGCTGACTTGTCATTGTCACTGATCAGGACTACCACAGTGGTGTCGTCTGCAAACTTGACAGTGGTGTTGGAACTGTGTGCAGGAACACAGTCGTGGGTGAAAAAGGAGTACAGGAGGGAGCTCAGCACTCAGCCTTGTGCAACACCAGTGTTCAGGATCAAGGTGGAGGAGGTGAAGTTGTCTAACCTGACAGACTGGGGTCTGTTAGTTAGGAAGTCCAAAGTCTAGTTGCAGAGAGAGGGGCTGATCCCCAGGTCATGGACCTAGAGGGGATGACAACTACCACATGCCACCTCTCAATCCAAGCCTAGAGGGGATGACAGTGTTGAATGCTGAGCTAAAGTCTATGAATAGCATCCTCACATAGGTGTTGGTTTTGTCCAGGTGCGTCAGGGCAGAGTGTAAAGCTGTGGAGATGGTGTCCTCTGTAGACCTGTTCGACCGGTAGGCAAACTGGTAGGGATCCTGTGTTGGGAGGAGGCAGGACTTAAGGTGGGCCAGGACCAGTCTTTCGAAGAACTTCATGATCGTGGGGGTGAGTGCGAAAGGTCGGAAGTCATTCAGGCTAGACACAGTCGACTGCTTCGGCACTGGCACAGTGGTTGCAGTCTTGAAGCACGTGGGGACACCCGCCTGGGCCAGTGACAGGTTGAAAATGTCAGTGAAGACCTCGGCCAGCTCCCTAGCACACGCTCTGAGCACACGCCCGGGGACGCCATCAGGACAAGCAGCTTTGCGTGCGTTCACCCTGCTCAGTGCAGACAGCACATCTGTGGTGGACAGTCTATGCTCTGGAGGTTGCTCAGCTTTAATGGCTGGCTCTATTTTGTCCCTGTCGAAGCGAGCGTAGAAGCTGTTTAACTCGTCGGTGAAGGAAACGTCGCTGGCTGTGGGGGTGGGGTTCTTTGGCCAGTGGGTAGAAGTATTGAATATTATACATATAGCAAGTATAGCAATAAATACATAACTATGTAAACTAGCAGGCAAAATCCAAAATACAAGTGCGTATGTCAAAAAGGCTCAGGCGAAGGTACAGACTAGGAGAAGCTAAATCGTAAACACAGAAGGCATGCAAGGATCGAAGAACGAAAGCTATCACAAACTCTCGAACGGGCTTAATATTTCGGTTATTGGGAGCTCAGAGGAGTGCTGCGTTCGTTGTGATTGGGATCTGGAGGATCTTGGGATCTGGAGACTAAATGTCGTCCTGGTGATGTGGTTGAGAGATGGAACTGTGAACAGATATGGCAACGAGTGACACCATACTCAAAGAACTGATCGAATAGCCAATAGAAAGGTGATATAGAAATAAGGTATGTACCACCAGTCAGTATGTAAATTCCAAATGTCTGACAGATGGACTATTGAAATATAATCAGTTACAAAATAAATGACCCTCCCTTGGACTTAATAAAAATTGTAAACCCACCCCAAGACTAAAATAAAAAAAAAGCATGACCCTCCCCCGTTTCCCTCCGTGTCTCATTCATGTTAAATTCCGATTTCTCCCTAAAAAGACGTGTTTTACGTTTAATTACACAACGTTCACATGAAGCATTTGAATAACTTTTGTTGTCTTCTCCAGAGGCGCGCTGCTAGGATCACAATACATTCGGGGCTTAGCCCCCCCCCCTTCCCCCTCAACACCCCCGCCCCCAGGTTTTGAATTTTTACGTACATGCTAGCGGCCTACACGTCTACACTGTCATAACGCGTGATCGGAATTATAGATTAACAGATCAGGGACCATTTTTTAATTGTCATAATTTTTTGGTCAATTTGAGATCCGGGGATATTCATAAAAGATCCGTGGCTGTAGCCCCGGACGCCCAGGCCTAATGACGCCACTGGTCTTCCCTATTTTGAAAATACCTATAACAATCACTAATCTGATAGTTTTAGATTGATCATGACTTAACCATTTGGCTAGTATAGGCAACTGTAAATATTTTACATTGTTTTGCCTACCATGCTCGAAAAATACATAATCCCAACTCAGAGTTGTTCTAATTTTAAGATGCCAATTTATAACAGCGTCATAAAACCCTTTTTCAACCTTTTTCAGTTACAGTACCACCAACGGAATTTTGCTCTCGTCTGAGTACCCCCTATGTACCCCCGCATGTTAATTTTACTAGTAAGCCAATGTTGTCATTAGTGTTATCATGTACCCTCTAACTTACAGTATGTCGTAAAAGCATGTGAAATGAGCAGCCAATGACAAATTGGGAGGATTGCATTATGTTGTGTTTTATTAACCAATGTACCCATTATATTTCACAAAAAACCTGGTTGTTGGATCAATGGTCATGTGATGAAAGGTGTTTACACACTAAAGGAAAGAACAATTCGTTGTTTTGAATGTAATATTAAAGTTACAACTGTGATCAACTTTGAGTTTTGTACTTAGAGTTTTGAAAACTTACCACATACTATTGACAATAACACCAAAGTGATTAAACAAGACTGTAAACACCTATGGAATGTTGCACAAGCCAACGGAAACAAGCAGTTAGACTCTGCACTACTTTTAGCCCAGAGCAACTGACTTACATAGTATTGAAAGTAGCCCTCTGATAACAAGACTTGCCGCTCTGTTTTCTACTGTAGCTTTCCTATGTCCTTCTTTGCAGAACATAACCATCAATGCACAATAATCCAGATCAGATAGAACGAGAGTCAGCAGGACATACTTATTGATCACCAACAAAGCCTGAAGGGAATCTGTGGTGTTTTAAATATATATTTTTGGGGAATATTTAGTTGCTGCAATATAAATGTAATGGTGTAAAATATTTCTGCCCCAACATATTTGTTTTGTAGTTATCCGTAAATGACACCCCCGTCAACCCCATTCCCCCCTCCGAAAACACTCCCTCCTAAAAGTTAAAGGATTGGCTAACCAGGTGGGAGAGGGTACTGACATGTTACCTCATCGACTGGATAAATACAATACTTCTGCTATGTCCTTGTAGTCGATGTGGGGAGAGTCAGAGCATTTTAACACAGTCTGACTTGTGTTATTACCATTTAATTTGGTGATGCTTCCCTCTGGGATTCAGGTTTGGAGATGGATGGTTTTTGCCTATTTTCACTGGCTTTGTGTGTGTCAAGACATCCAAGAAACACCCAGACCGTAAGTTAGCCTGGAATTTAGTCATCGTATCACCAATAACTTTTTCTATACTAGAACCCATGCTCAGTGGACAATATTAGGTGATGTTACTCTGGAAATAGGCTTCCTTAGGGTCTGAGAAATTAGCGGTTTGTTTATTGGTGTGCTAGTCCATAAAATAGGGCTGTGTTGGAGGGCAAACCTGTGGTACATAATTTGTTCCTAACTTTATTGTGTGTGTGTGTGTGTGTTTGTGTTTGGTTTGCGATTTAGGTCATACCTGGTAACTATTCCTGCAGTGATCCAGGCAGGTTTGGAGGCCAAGTTTTGTGCCAGCCTTCTGCAGCCCAAGGAGACCCTTGTTATGACCATATCTCTGATTGATGATGAACAGACCTCAACCCTTCTTCAGGAGAGTTCTGATCAAGAGTTTCATCGCTGTTTCCATTTTCAGGTCAGTCCAACACTCTTGTGTCCCAGTCAGATCAACATGCAATGCCATTCACATAAAAAGGTATTTCTCATATCATGTAAAATGGCACACTTTGAATCATATCCGTGTGTTTCTGGGGTTCAGGCTGAATTTATACCTGGTTTTTGTTGTTACGGTCAATTCATTAACTCACCAGTGTGTTGGTCCATATCATTTGCCAAACAGGCCCCTCAACTCCAAGAAGAAAAGGTACTAAACTTTAAGGTGGAGGTTCGTGGTGAAATATTTGTATCGACAGAGGAGAGAAAGGTCAGGATCAAACCCTACAGCCCGATGACATTTGTCCAAACTGACAAACCAATATACAACCCAGGACAAATAGGTAATTTTTGTCAGAGGAATACTCAGTTGGGAAGGTCATCTGTTGTTCAGTTTTCAGTCACACTAAGAAAACATGTAATGGCATGATGGGTTTAAACACACCTGCTGAATGCTCACAGCAATACAATATAGAGTATCTATGGTTTGTTAGTTTTAACATCCTGTTTGCTTTCTGTTTTTAATTTCTCAGTTCATTTTAGAGTCGTCACCTTGGATACCAATTTTAAACCTGTGAATCAGTTGGTGAGTGCTACATTTTAAACCAATGCTTTTAACATATTTAACTATTTAGACATCCTGTAGATTTATATTTTAAACTAGTTTCAATCTAATAAATGACACACTGAAAACTCGTCATAGTGCTTCCCTTGAGCACTATGACGATCTTGATTGAGATTAGTTGTGCGATCAGAAATCAGAATCTCATTAAATTACTTTGTAAAAAAACACTAAACACTACACATGCGGTACAAAATAAGGTAAGCACAAATCATTGAGTGATAAAACTGATGTTATCCATGCTCTCTATCTGTAGCCTCGGCTGTCTGTTTGCTCAGTCAACACAAACAACTCAAAGTTGAAGATTGTAGCCGGGCAAAAGAGCATCAGCTAAAGTCACAGGATCTGAGTGGGCTGATTTGAATGCTTTCAAACATTCATCAATGGTTCATGGAGTTGAACCCCACCCCTAATAAAAACATAGGTTGAAAAATGGGCTATAGCCAGGCTGCTCAAGGACATGTACACATATACAGGGGGTGGACAAAATAACAACCTTTGCCTCTTCAGTTTATATTCCTTCATACATTTTCCTATAATAACAGTAATCTTATATAAAAACATGTATATACATACATTTATAATTTAATTCAATAGGGATTGAATATAATTCACTTTGTGATAAACAAAGTTTTTAGACTCAACTAAAATTGTATGTTGTACAGTTGGAATTTGTGTCATTTTTCCTATAATCTACATATCTGAACTTCAGCCCTAATATAGTCATACCCAGGTTGTAATAAAGTCTGTTTTTATTTTTTGCTTAATTCTAAAAAACAAAATAACTTCATCAAACTCTCAGTTATGCTTCATTAATTAATCACAAATGCTTAATTTTTACATTGCTGGATCAAATAATATCAAGTGCTCTGGATAAGACTATCTGCTAAATTACAGAAATATAAACACTTTAACATATACCAAGCCCAATCATATTTGCAACATTCATGTAAAAATATGCTGACATGCAATTTAATGGCATGAATTCTCATCACCGCCATTTGCCTGTGAGCAGAACATTTTTGTAAGTAGAGGTGGAGGGAAATGAAACGAGGCCAGCTAGGCTACATTCTTCTAGTCTGATCATTTGAGTATATATCCCCAAGTATATCATTGTTATAAATAGAATCAGGCAAATGTTGAGACCCACTTAATCTCCTACGTATTTATATTCATTTGAAAGTTATCATTATAAAAAGTTATCATTATGAAACATTAATTATTGGCATGTTTCTGTTTTTTACAGTACAGCACTGTGGAGCTTGAGGTACAGTAAAAATTAAACTAGGTTCCTCACTTCATAATGAATACAACTGTAAAAAGGTGCAATATTCTTATACCTTATTATCATTAAATAACATATCCCACAGTAGTAGAAAGTTTAAAGATGTCCATTCAGATTGTGTTAAGACATTCTATTCCTTCACAAACAGGATATAAATGACAACAGGATTGGACAGTGGTTAAACACCACATCCAGTGGCAAGATTTTACAGCTTTCTCACCCCCTGAACTCTGAAGCACCCAAGGGAACATATAAAGTTGTTGTCTGGATTGATGGGAATAAAATATACCACAACTTTAAAGTAGAACAGTATGGTAGGTTGATTGAATTTACTTTACATTTCATGTAAGCATTATGTGAATGGTTCTGCCTAATGTGATAACTGCTGTCTTTTTACCTTTAGTTTTGCCAAAATTTGAGATCAAATTAAATCTCAGAGATGAGATCAGTGTTGGTGAAGAGGAGTATAAAGTGGAAGTGTGTGCAAAGTGAGTCTCCTGTTGGAATCCTGACAATTAACTGCTGACGTTTACAGTACATCTATATCTGATCAAGTAAACATTTGTATTCAATGAATAAAGCCTACAACTTGTATGTATGTATTGTTATGTTGTTGTTTTTTTATCAGGTACACCTATGGGCAGCCTGTACCTGGTATAGCTGAGGTAGAGTTGTGCCGGCCCTTAGACTATTATATATTCTCAGGAAGTGATGATCCGAAAGACAACTTCAGTTATACACCACCTTGCCAAAAAGAATCAGTTGAGGTCTGTATGCTTTACCAACACACAAGGACAGTTTTTTGTCTTATAATGTGGTTGAATTGAGTTCTTTCAGATCAATGTTTGTAGATTCCCCAATTTCTAATACAATTGGATTTGTTTTTTTCTCAGATGGACCAAACTGGATGTGCCTCTCATGTCTTTAACCTATTACCTTTCAAGGATGAAAGCAAGAAATTGCTCCGTGACAATTTTATATTCAATACTAAAGTAGAGGAGCAGGGAACAGGCAAGTCAGTCATCACATTAGATGACGGAACACTGATGATACTGTTTTCTGATGTATTCATTAATAATTTTAAAAATATATAATACTGAAAAATACTATTCATTATAATTAATTGTATCATAATGGTTAGGACTGCCTTTTTTGTTCTTAAGGGCAATTAAGGTCTCGATATACTCCAGTTTCGGAGGTGTGCGTATGTACGTACGCGAACGCTACGTAAGCGGCACCGCTAACATACTCCACTGCGTACTTTATGTCTAAACGGATATTTAAAAACTATATCCACAAGGAGGCAGTCCACGACAAAACATTTTCTACCTGCCCGGAAATACGTTGACAACTGACGATTTTGTACAACCACAATAAACATGGCGACAGAGGAGGAGGTAGTGTTATTAATGTATGTCAAGAAAACGACAAAAAGAGCGCAGCGACGCCAACGAAGATGGTGCATTAAACTTATTCATTGTGTACTACTACTTCGATGTTTCAGTCTCGTAGAACCTTAGAGGATCTTGGGTATACTGTCCCACGATTTCTGTTGGTATTGCACCTGCGTATGCGTACACTCAAGGCCTATAAGGAGCAAGCACAAAGTACCGACGCAGGATACCAGTGGAAGCCGTCCTGCGTATCCGTACACAGCGTGAAGTATATTTGGGCCTTTAGAGTTACAATGTTCCCAAAATCCACTGTTTTCCTGAAAAACTGGTTGTAAGATCCCTGTAATCCTAGGCAATTACCAAGAAATCTGGGACTCTTTCAACCAGGACTGCTGAAAAGCCAGGACATTTTGACATGTTTCTCAAATTTTCCAACCCTATGTGCCACCTGACAATGTGTTCCCCTTTTACAGGTATTACACGATCTGAAGAAAAACGCATCCCACTTTCCTATGTTTTAGGAAAGCTCTCATTTGTCGACACACCCAAAATATATGAACATGGATCAATTGTTGAGGGCAAGGTATGTCAAACTACATCAATTTAATATGCAGAATTCAAACAGACTTAGTCAAACTACAGTTCAGACACTAAGTTTTAAACAACAATCACCATTGCTTACTTCAGTTTTTAAAACAAGGTGTGAGAACTTGGTGCCTATTTTAACTGAAGTCCATCTCCAGTTAGCTTATACACAGATGTTCAGAGCATATCTAGTGTTAGATATTATGAATTATGTATAGTGGAAAGATCACAGAGTACATGGTGGAGTCAAGGGAGAGATGCATTCAGTTATTTCTTGCATTTGCAGAATAGATGTCTAGAATTTTCCATACATTAATCTAATCAGAAAATGGTTGTTCTCGCAAATACATGCAGCACAGGCGTGTCTACCTAGAACATTGCATTAAAATTCTCTGGCCCAGAGGCCCCTCGCCCATGTTTTACCCCCCAGTCATATGGTCAATGTAAACATCACACATTCTTGAGCGTGGCAGAGTGACTCCCTGAGGGAGACTGCATGAATACATATAGACAGTCATAATAAAATGAGAATACTACACTAGTTATACTAATACTACAGATAGATATCTCTGTCTTCTATTAACATGTCCAGTAACATGGATATATGCATAGCCCTGTGGATATTTTAGCACTATCCCTATAAAGGTTACATTAACATTATTTCTTGCTTTTTGTAATGTTTCTTTTGAGAAATACTTTGCCCTGTGTACAAAAAATTTGATTTGTGAGTGTACAGACCAAGAATAATGCCATTAACAAAACTCCCCACCCAAGTAGTATCACCAATAGACAATAGAGTTATTGTCAATTAATGTGCTATTACACACCTGATTTGTTTGTAGTTTTGTATTGTTGAAGCCCTTGGTTCTTTGAGATTTCTATTTTTCTCAATATATCTGATGGCAGCAGTGATATTACCACATAATCCCTCCCTCTGCTTTTCTTCAGATTAAAGCTGTTCACTTCAATGACACGCCTATATCCGACATGTCAGTTCATCTGCTTGAGGGCCAGTGGTCATCAGCACGTCGTCTACTGAACCGAACCACAGACATTTATGGTGTCGCCAGTTTCTCCCTCAACACAACTGGAATGCCTAAAGAGGATATTGATCTCAGAGTAAGTGTGATATCACAGACTTTTAAAATTATTTCTACCAAATTACAATGTAGCTTAGTCAAATTGTAAACAATATGGACGAGGATGGAGTGGGAAAACGTGTTCTGAGTATCACCGACCGTGAACAAAGCTTTTTGTAATGAAACCATTTTTGTTTGCCAGATAAAGAAAAAGGACAGTGTTTGCTGTCTGCTTGCTAGTATAACACTGTTAGCTGTTGCTGAGAACATTCCTGTTGTTGAAGTGGTCTGTTGATTGAAGTGACAGATAAGAGCAAAAATATATATTCTCTGTTACAATCTTTCAATGTCTCCTATATTTTATGGAATCGTTAATTTCCTTTTTATTAAATGGAATTTAAAAAATATTATAATGTGTCAGGATTTGGCATGGATAAAAAGTAGTTTACTCAAGCAGCACAGTTGTAGACACATGAACACACACAACCACCAACTAGAAACACTGGGGCAGGAGGAACTTAAATAGGGATGCAACGAGGGGCAAACAAGACACAGGTGAAAACTATAATACAAAAGTAATACAAAAGGCAATAATACAAAAGGACAAGCTACATTTGAAATCAAAGGACAAAAACCAAATAGAACAGGCTGCGTTCACAAACAAAAGCAAAATCTAAACCGAACAAAAACTCACATAGTGATAGAAATCAAAATATATGTTCAGTTCAAACTCTGCCATAAAATCAATTACAAAGAAAATATGTATTTGAACGTCCACAAAAAAAATATTTTCAATGTTTGAAAGATATGTCTATTAAACTTTCTTTCAGAACCACACTGTTACTGAATTTCAAAATCTTAAAGATGACATTTTGCTTACTAGGTCATTTCAACTCTCATGACCTTTTCCAGTTTTTGACTCTTATAAAAATTCAATTATCTAAATTTGATAATGTCTCCTTTTTTCCCCCAGATAAGCAGCACACCAGAATTGACTTATGCTGGATACAGGACCCCATATTTTAACACAGGAGAGCATAAAGTTTCAGTGATACAACCCACTGCCCCTGAGAGTAAAACATCTAGTTACCTGGATATTCAGAAGACTGACCAAACACTGGCATGTGGGCAGGAAGTGTCAATCACTGTCCAGTACGTCATAGTAGGAGAGACCGCCTCAAGTGATGCTGTTGATGTCATCTACCTGGTGAGTAGACCAAGGGCTGTGTTCCAATACTTTAATGGATTAGTTATCCCTTGTTTCCTTGATCCCAGATCTATAAATGATTGGATATGTGAAAGTAAAGTTAACTTTATTGCATACTTATTATTTGCACTTTGTCAACCAAACAATACTCATAACTTCCATCCTTCTCATTTTAATTTCCTCTCCCAGGCCTTATCCAGAGGGGTGATAGTTGAGCATGGATACAGGAAGGTTATCGTGCAGGACAGTTCTGGTGAGGGAGGGTGATTTACTTTGTTATAGTCATGTAACGTGCTGTAAGGTGCTTGACTATAATGACATGCTCTTTCATTGCAGTAACTGAGGGTGAAGTCACCTTAGAGCTGGCAATGGTTCCAGAGATGGCACCGATGGTACAGATCCTTGTGTATAGTATGTTACCCAGTGGGACTGTCATCGCCCACAGCATGAACTTCCCCACTGAGAAATGCTTCAGAAACAAGGTGTGTGGCTTCCAATGAATGTAAGGTATCTGTACCTATAACTTAGATACAGATGTAAGGTATCTGTACCTATAACTTAGATATAATGTACTGTATTATTCAAGCTGTAACTGTGTGCTTTCCACATCCACTAAACTGTATGTGTCCTGTGTGCCAGGTGTCAGTGGCGTTCTCTCCCTCCAATGCAGTGCCAGGGGAGAAGAACACCCTGCAGCTCTCTGCCCTGCCTGGTTCCCTGTGTGGCCTCAGTGCTGTGGACAAGAGTGTTCACATCATGGAGCCGGGAAATAGATTGGATGCTGGCAAGGTAATGGACCTCTGAGGAAAAATAACATAAAACTATTAATCAATAAAAATGAAAAATATAAATAAAAAGCAGAAAGGTTAATAATATTGTAAATTATATAAATTCCAGTGTAATGTTCTCAATGATCTTTCAGCCAGCTGGGCAAATTTCTAAAGACGCTATTTGAAAAATCCACTGTTTGCAACTGATCAATTCTCTCTTTTTTTCCCCACAATACCTTTATCTTAATAAACCATTACAGATATTTGATTTTCTACCAGTCACAGAGGCAAATTCTTTTGCTTATGATCTTGAAGATCCCTCAGATTGTTTGCAAGTACGCCAGAGAAGATATATATTGCCCCATCCAAGACCTAGTAGGGAGAAAAACACTGCGTATGAAGTGTTTAAGGTAAATTGTTTTGACTGAATGAAAACATCTTGTCTTGAAACATTCTTTCCGCTCTTGTGGGAATTAGCCATAATACTTTTTATGTTTTTTCACCTTGCGTACAATCTTGTGGAATTACACAAACAGAATAAAGTAGTGTTCTTACCAGGGCAGTGTATAATCTCAATAATTCTTGCTCCGTTACTGTTTGTTCTTGCCATTTCTAGAAATTAGGACTGAAGCTGGCAACAAATCTTGTTGACAGATTACCTACATGCTTGAAGTACCAGGGAGTACAATATTATCCGTCCTCAGGTAAGACTCCCTTCACTTGTTATTATTTTTGCCAGAAGTGTTGTACGACCAAAGGAAATTTATAGTTTTTATTATTCTGACAATATGCAGGTCCGTAAATAATTGGACACTGACACAAGTTTTTTTTATTTTGTCTGTTTACCAAAATATATTCAAGTAACAGTTAAATAATGAATATGGGCTTAAAATGCAGTCTCTCAGTTTTAATTTGAGGGTATTCACAACCAAATTGGAGGAAGGGTTTAGGAACTACAGCTCTTTAATATGTAGCCCCCTCTTTTTCAAGGGACCAAAAGTAATTGACTCAAAAGCTGTTTCATAGACAGGTGTGGGCTATTCCTTCATTATTTCTTCATCAACTAAGCAGGTAAAACGTCTGGAGTTGATTCCAGGGGTGGCATTTGCATTTGGAAGCTGTTGCTGTGAACCCACAACATGCAGTTAAAGGAGCTCTCAATGCAAGTGAAACAGGCCATCTTTAGGCTGCAAAAATCAATCAATCAATCAGAGAGATAGCAGGAACATTAGGAGTGGCCAAATCAACAGTTTGGTACATTCTGAGAAAAAAAGAACGCACTGGTGAGCTCTGCAACACAAAAAGGCCTGGACGTCCACAGAAGACAACAGTGGTGGATGCACAAGGTGCACTAGGTGCAAACCATTCATAAGCCTCAAGAATAGAAAGGCCAGATTAGACTTTGCCAAAAAAACACCTAAAAAATCCAACCCAGTTCTGGAACAGCATTCTTTGGATAGATGAAACTAAGATCAACCTGTACCAGAATGATGGGAAGAAAAAAGTATGGAGAAGGCTTGGAATGGCTCTTGATCTGAAGCATACCACATCATCTGTAAAACACGGTGGAGGCAGCGTGATGGCATGGGCATGCATGGCTTCCAATGGCACTGGGTCACTAGTGTTTATTGATGATGTGACAGAAGACAGAAACAACTGGATGAATTCTAAAGTGTATAGGGATATATTGTCTGCTCAGATTCAGCCAAATTCAGCGAAGTTGATTGGACAGCGCTTCCATTTACAGATGGACAATGATCCAAATCATACAATGAAAGCAACCCAGGAGTTTTTTAAGGCAAAGAAGTGGAACTTTCTGCAATGGCAGAAAATCATTCACCTGATCTCAACCCGATCAAGCATGCATTTCACTTGCTGAAAACAAAACTTATGGCAGAAAGATCCACGAACAAACAACAACTGAAGACATCTGCGGTAAAGGCCTGGCAAAGCATCACAAAGGAGGAAACCCAGCGTTTGGTGATGTCCCTGAGATCCAGATTTCAAGCGGTTATTGCCTTCAAAGGATTCTAGACATGTATTAAAAATGAACATTTATGATTGTGTTAATTTGTCCAATTACATTTGAGCCCTTGAAATATGGCGACTGTGTATGAAAATGGTTGCAATTACTAAATGTTTCATACAATATTTTATTTTAAGTCTGCACTTCAATTGTCAGTTGTCCAATCTCGGTTGTTTCATTTCAAATCCATTGTGGTGGCATACAGAGCCAAAATGATCAAAATTGTGTCCGTGTCCAAATATTTCCGGACCTAACTGTAGTTCACTTGTTTGTTTTCCTGTATTTTCAGTTGGTACCTACAGAACATATAAACTCCACAGCCCTCCCGTGTTTTCCCAGATGCAAGCGTTTGACTTGGATAGGAGTAGACCCATGCAGACAGCACAGACAGTACAGACAGTGCGTACATTCTTCCCTGAGACGTGGATTTGGGACCTTGTGGAAGTAGGGTAAGTACATGGCAAGGCTGGCTCATGCTGCAACTGAAAGAAAAACACGTAAATATTAATGTCAAGATATAAAAAAGCATTTAAAACCAACATTACATGGACACCATTGTTCTTTGTAAGTAAATGTGTGACTTCTGACCTCTGTACTACAGGGAGTCTGGATCAGCAGATGTGTCCCTGACGGTCCCAGACACCATCACCACCTGGGAGACAGAGGCCTTCTGCCTGGCCCCCGGTGGGTTTGGTCTGGCTCCCCCAGTGGAGCTCACTGTCTTCCAGCCCTTCTTCCTGGAGCTCACCCTGCCCTACTCCATCATCCGGGGGGAGAACTTTGAGCTGAAGGCCACTGTCTTCAACTACCTGTCCAAGTGCATCATGGTATGTACACCACCTCATGACCGTTGAGCCGACTGATGTTTATTGTGTCACATACCTTCAGTAATTAGTGTAGTACTTAACACCGGTATATCTTACCCTTTGTAATGTCACCAGGAAGATCAAAGTCTTCTGTTATAATGGTGACCCCATTTGCCCTCATATCTTATTTCAACATGAAGTTATAAGCTGTCACACACACTCTCCACTTGTTACAATCAGTCCCAAAGCATAGTTATTAACACAGCATGGAGTTGTTTGTAACAGTGTTCATTGGTAATTTTTCAACAAAAATTAGACCAATTTACATTTTTTGAAAAAAATGATTTTTTGAAAAAAGGGTGTATGTGTTTGTGCATGCATAACAGACTGAAGGAAGTTCTTCATGAAAATGCACATGAAGAACATTGATTGGAGGATGACAGTTTTAGTGTCTCCCTCTCAGTTTTGACAATCAGGTCTGGACCAGTACAAATGTAAACAAATGATAGATTTAAAAAAGTTATGTTCTGTACTTTATTGTGATGTTCTGAATCATGCTGTACTCTTCTGTGCTACTCTGATGGATTTAATAGTACTGTGTTGTGGTGTCTAAGCTTGTGAAATCTAGAAATCTCTCAACGTCCAGAAAGTATTTTTCTGGTGTATTTTCCATGTCATTTCGCTTACCAGGCACAACCATCACCAACTATCCACCAAAACAAATTGAAATCATAGTTATTACATGGTTTGAGCTGAGCAATTGGCTTGCAATTTAGCTTCCCTTTTCATATTTTCAATGAAGGCAAATAGGGGAGGGTTGAAAAGTATTAAGTACATGTATGAAAATATATGAAAATTTACAAATTTACAGAACATTTACAGGTATTAATGTATTGTCAAGTGGGATAAATAGTTGTGCAGGTACAAGTGGCAATTCTCAATGGCATTTTGAATTTGCAATCGAGGGGAATTGAAGGAGTAGGGTGGCATGTGCAACTGAAATGCAGCAATAGCCGCAGTGAGGTTCCTGAGGTAGACACGTGCCTGTAACAATAGAAAAGTGCAAGTACAGTGGCAGTTCTAAATGTGCAATGAAGACAGGTTCAAGGTGCACGTCGGCATGTGCAAAAGAGATGCAGGAATAGCAGCAATGACACATACCTGTAGACACCTGAAAACGTCCTTATCAGACTTGTACGGCGTGTAAAGTGACAGATTCCAGTAGTACAAATGGTGGGAATAGTTAGTGATGGGTTACAGAGTTCAGCAGGGTTACAGCAGATGGAAATAAACTGTTCCTAAACCTGCTGGTGCGAGAATGTAAAGACCTGTACTGCCTGCCTGATGGTAGGAGGGCTAACAGTTTGTAACCTGGATGTGAAGGGTCCCTGGTGATCCCACGGCCTGCACAGACTCTGCTTCCACTGGAGGTCTGCGAAGGCTGGAAGCTAGGCACCAGTGATGTGTTGGGCAGTTTTCACCACTCGTTGCAGGGCCTTCCAATCGGCTACAGTGCATCTGCCAAACCACACTGTGGCGCAGTTAGTCAGAATGCTCTCGATTGTGCAGCGGTAAAAGTTCACAAGGATCTTGGAACTTGGACTAGATTGATGGCCTCTCCTCATATTGAAATTATTACACAACCCATCCAGGATTTTAACTAATAAGTCCATTCTCCCCTAAAACTGATGAGCGATTATTTTTAACAAAACAATTAAGTCAAGCGATTTCAGTCATTCTAAGTAATCATAGGTCATATTTCATTAAGTGCTACAAAGCTGCTGTTTGATGGGCCTGGAGAAAAAGCCTGCATTGACTAGGTTTTGCCACCCTACTCTAGCTAGGTGTCATTCATGTGTTTTCCTAGTTATTTTCCAAGTGTTGCTATTTGACAGGTTGCAGTGACTCCAGCTCCCTCATTAGACTACACTCTCACACCCTTGAATGATGTCCAGTACTCATCATGCTTGTGTGCCAATGAACGAAAGACCTTCAGTTGGACAATGTCACCCTCTGTCCTTGGTAAGATGGAAGTCTCCTTTTAACCATACTGACTATAGATTAAAAGCTAAAGACCCTTATTGACAAAAATGACTTCTGGTTTGCTTATTGTAGTTTATTTTACCTACAGATGTACTCTGTGCTAACCTTTGATGTTCCAGTGTCTGTAAATGTGTTTTTGTAGGGGTTCTGAATGTGACCATTAGTGCAGAGGCTGTCCAGTCACATACTGCTTGTGACAATGAGATTGTGAGTGTACCAGAGAGAGGACGCATTGACATAGTCACACGGAGCCTGCTAGTGAAGGTATTTACTGTTTTAGTGAAACATTTGAATGTCTTGACGATTTTGACTATTTTGTCACATTTACCAACTATTACACAGAAACCATCTAGTGTTACAGAACTGTTACTGCTTCTGACTGAAATAATTCTCTCTGTCAGGCTGAAGGAACTGAACAAACTGAAACCTACAACTGGTTGCTGTGTCCATCTGGTCAGTATTGCAGTATCAACCATCTAATCCATCCGAATTGAATTAAAATACAGCACCAAACTTGATCTGTGTCCAAGAAACAAACCCTGTTCTATTTAGGTTATAATTTACATTCATTTGAATGAACTACATGTTGAGTTGATCTAATCTCCTGCATGGTAAAAAAATATCCAGTTGGTTTCTGTCTCAAATGAAGACATCTGTCCAGGGGTGTAGCACAAAATCCTGGGCCCTGTACACAGGTGGTCTCTGAGGGCCCCCCCTTCTTTATTCAAGATTCAAACATTTTCGAGGGCCGCTCTGCACGTTAGGGCCCTATATAATAAGTACCCCTTTCCCCCCAGTCCGACACCCCTGCATCTGTCCTTGCTCTGGCTCTCTTTGGTCATGTTGTTATGTGTCCACAGGAGAAGCTCTGACAGAGGAGGTGGAACTGCAACTGCCCATGATTGTGGTGAAAGGATCTGCTCGAGCTTCAGTCTCAGTCCTTGGTAAAATATATTATTGTACTGGTTGGGCGGTGGCTTTAGAAAGATATAGTTTGTGGAAAGCAACCCCTCTCCATGCTGTTTGCTAAAGAGGACAGTTTTGCATGTTGCATGTTTTCTGTAGGGGACATCCTGGGCCGTGCCCTCAAGAACCTGGATGGACTGTTGCAGATGCCATATGGGTGCGGAGAGCAGAACATGGCGCTCCTTGCCCCCAATATCTACATCCTAGAGTACTTGAGGAACACAGAGCAGCTCACCCCAGCCATCAGAGACAAGGCCACCAAGTTTCTCATTAGTGGTAAGAGTCTACACTGATTTCAATAAGTAAATTACCCTCAGTGAGTCTGAAAAGCAGGGCAATCTAAATTTAAAAAAACTTTCTCAGTTAAGAAAATATTTTATAGATAGACCAGATTTTGATAGACCAAAGTATCAGTACCTTTAAAGACAACAACATAATTGCTTTTCGTTAACTTAATAAAATGCAACCAACATCAAAGGCATCTCTCTTTTTTCCCCAAAAACTGTTCAAAGGCCTTAATTATTTCATTCTAACATTATATAATTCAAATTTACAGAGCAAAAATATTAATGCAACATTCATTAATTTCAAAGATTTTACTGAGTTATGGTTCATATAAGAAAATCAGTCACTGGAAATAAATGACATAGGCCTGAATCTATGGATTTACACATCTCAGACACCTTTGATCCAGAGCTTCCCAAATACGTTCAGTTTGTGATATCTCTGGTGAGTATGCAGACCATGAAAAAACCGCGACGTTTTCAGCTTCCTTGTGACATGGGGTTGTGCATTATCATGCTGAAAAATGAGGTAATGGCGGTAAAAGAAGCCAGATGTGAAGTCCAGTTTCATCAGCTTTTTAATAAGACAAAACTGTGAGGTCAATTGATTATCTCAGCAAATGAAAAATGCTAACTATAAGGTATGAAAATGTGCGAACTAGTAATCCTCACCATGACAGCTGTCAGATGAAAAGCATCATTACCATTGCCCCACAAAAGCCATGGACTTGCTTCACTGTAAGTGACGTAACCGATTGGAAATGCTGCCAGCCCGGACTGTTAAACGGATATTTCACACCAGCTATATAAACAAATGTGTGCACAAAATATTACATAAATGAAATATATTTTTGGGATATTTTAATTCACCTCTTGACACATGAGACGAACACTTTACATGTCGCATTTTCATTTAAATGGAGATAACACGGTTGTGACCATTTCAATTCTGTTCGTTTAAATCTATCAAATGAACAACTCAACAGACTACAATAGATGTATTGAGGACAGGAAGAAGGCATCCATATTGCTTACTGCTGATTACTCATTAATTAAAGATTTCAGACAAATTAGACAGAATTATCAAAGTCTCCGCACACATTTTTCAGAAAAAGGAATGTTGAGAGAAATACCCAAAGGGTTTTGCAAGAAACTACATTACATATATTTTAATATTTGAATTATTATACATTTTTTGAAATGTAAGGCATACACCAATCAGCCACTGATATTACCACTGATGTGTGAAGTGAATAACACAGATGATCTCGTTATCATGGCACCTGTCAGTGGGTGGGATATATTAGGCAGCAAGTGAACATTCTGTCCTCAAAGTTGATGTGTTAGAAGCAGGAAAAATGGGCAAGCGTAAGGATCTGAGCGACTTTGACAAGGGCCAAATTGTGATAGCTAGGCGACTGGGTCAGAGCATCTCCAAAACTGCAGCCCTTGTGGGGTGTTCCCGGTCTGCAGTGATCAGTACCTATCAAAAGTGATCCAAGGAAGGAAAAGCAGTGAACCGGCGACAGCGTCATGGGCGGCCAAGGCTCATTGATGCATGTGGGGAGCGAAGGCTGGCCTGTGTGGTCCGATCCAACAGACGAGATACTGTAGCTCAAATTGCTGAAAAAGTTCATACTGGTATTGATAGAAAGGTGTCAGAACACAGAGTGGATCGCAGTTTGTTGCGTATGGGTGCCCATCCTGACCCCTGTCCACTGCTAAAAGCACCTACAATGGGCATGTGAGCATCAGAACTGGACTATGGAGCAATGGAAGAAGGTGGCCTGATCTGATGTATCACGTTTCTTTTTACATCAAGTGGATGGCCGGGTGGGTGTGCATCACTTACCTGGAGAACACATGGCACCAGGATGCACTATGGGAAGGAAGCAAGCCAACCGAGGCAGTGTGATGCTTTGGGCAATATTCAGCTGGGAAACATTGGGTCCTGCCATTCATGTGGATGTTACTTTGACAGGTACCACCTTCCTGAGCATTGTTGCAGACCATGTGCACCCTTTCATGGCAATGGTATTCCCTGATGGCATTGGCCTCTTTCAGCAGGATAATGCGCCCTGCCACAAAGCAAAAATGGTTCAGGAATGGTTTGAGGAACACAACAACGAGTTCAAGTTGACTTGGCCTCCAAATTCCCTAGATCTCAATCCAATCGATCTGCATCTCTGGGATGTGCTGGACAAACAGGTCTGATCCATGGAGGCCCCACCTCGCAACTTACAGAACTTGGAGGATCTGCTGCTAACGTCTTGGTGCCAGATACCACAGCATACCTTCAGAGGTCTAGTGCAGTCCATACCTCGATGGGTCAGGGCTGTTTTGGCGGCAAAAGGGGGGCCTACACAATGTTAGGCAGGAGGTCATAATGTGATGGCTGATCGGTGTATAGCAGACATGAACAATGTTGAAAAGATTCATCATTTTCCAGAAAAATATATTTTGCCTTATAAATTTCCCTAAATGCAATTTTAAAGCATTATTCATTTGTTTTTATTTTATTTTATTATAACTATAAAAAAAATAACTTTTTCCACCAGACAAGGATTTTCCTGATTTTCTAGAATCACTGTTGTGTTTTTTTTTATTTAAATGTATTGACATCAGCCGCAACTCAACATATCTTGAAGGGTATGCACAGCCATTCTAGTTACACCTGAGATCAATAAACAATAAATAGTCCCAGAGCTGTTGCTATCATGCTGGTCAATAAGTATGTTAAAAACAGCTTTTGTTGACGCCAGAATCTCTCCTTAAAACAGACTAGCAAAACGGAATGGGCGTGAGGAAAAAAGAAAAACATTTTAAAATTGTACATTTTTTCTGTAAACTCCTCAGGTTACCAAAGGCAGCTAAACTACAAGCATTTAGATGGGGCCTACAGCACATTTGGCCAAGGATCTGGAAACACTTGGTGAGAACTGGGATTTTTTTTCAACTAAAGACTTAAGCTCTATAAGAGTTTATTTGAAAGCCATTTCTCTTTCAATCAATTTTATCAAACTGTCCCTGGCAGGAGAATGTTAATTTGACATGAGGTGAAATAAGATATGACTGATACTAATTCAAGTTCTATTTATGGCATATCATGGATGTATATTGAAACATTCAAATCAAGTTTTCACACGTTCTCTGTTCACAGGCTGACTGCATTTGTCTTGAGATCCTTTAGCAAGGCACAGTCTTTTATCTATATAGATCCCTTAAAAATTAAGGAAACCACGACATGGTTGAAAGAGAAACAAAAAGAAAATGGCTGTTTCCTAAGACTTGGGGAACTCTTTAACAACCGAATGAAGGTACTGCTATTAAATAATTAAAAGAAAAAATATATATTTTGCGTTCTTGGTCAGTCTTGTCAGTCAACCCTTGTCTGTTTATTCACATTGCTAATGTAAAGATGGACCCATACAAACCATAAACCACTGAACAAACCATGCTATGTAAAGGATGTTCACATGGTTTTGTTTTTGGCATAATGTTTTCTAGGGTGGGGTGACTGATGAAGTAACTCTTACAGCCTACATAACTGCCTCAATGCTGGAGAGCAACATGTCAGTTTCAGTAAGTATTTTCTTAGGCTTGGCGCCGAGATAAGAGAGAGATTGACCGATATGTGGAGGTTCTTACAGAATACGTAGTTATTAACTTAATGTTTTTATTAAAAAAAATACTAAAATGCTTGAGGGGGCTTAACTGGGGCTACTCAGATTTGGGACTTGGCTATAGCACCCCCTAGCCCTGGTGTAGCACCGAGTCTGTATTCTTTCCACCTGCCTATTCTCATGACAGCAAACCACATTTTACATTTACATTTTAGTAATTTGATTTAATCCAGAGCAACATTTAATGCTGCGGAACTGCTGAATGATCTGGTTCATTTTAGGCACCAAACAGAAGAAAAATGTAGTACTTTTTGAGACTCCTGTAAGAATAATTAATTTTCTGTCGCATAAGGACCCTGTTGTGAGCAGCAGCTTGTCTTGTCTGAGGAACTCCACCAGTGATTTGTCCAACACCTACACTACTGCTCTGCTAGCCTACACCTTTACCCTGGCAGGAGACATGGAGATGCGGACGCTGCTTCTGCAGCACCTGGACAAGGTGGCTTTACAAGAGGGTGAGACATGCTCTTCTGTACTGTAGCCCTGAATACTAGACCTCATTGGTTTGTTATTTACTTAGAATTACAGAAATATACTTTTGATTAAATGCATCTTACACAGCTTTTCACTAAAGTCACATTTTAGTCTTGGACTCAGTGTGGAGGTTAGAGAAGATCTTAATATTCTGTATCTGATGAATCGTTAGTCCTTGTTCTCTGATTAGGTTTATGCTGTTTGTGTGTCGGTATGTGAGTGTTGATGTGTCTATGCATGTGTGTTCTC
>JACXGI010007730.1:23858-36214 GCA_016801175.1 Esox masquinongy
CACAGGTGAGTCCAAAACAGCAGTGCTAGTAGTGAGACAATGTGCATGTTTAGATTGACTACAATCAGACTACATCTACAAAACACCTTGCATCCAAAATAGATCATCAGAATTAATGGATTAGTGATTTTTAACAGAGACAGAGAACAGATAATAGGCTGAGTTTGCTTTTGTTTGATCATTTTGTGTGTGTGTGTGTCTGTGTGTGTTTGTGTAGGACACAGTGGTGGCCCTCCAGGCCCTGTCTCTGTACTCCACCAAGGTGTTCAGTAAAGAGGGCTCCAGCACAGTGACAGTAAAATCTCCCATTGGGGGACAGCATGTCTTTGATGTGAACCAGAACAACAAGCTTCTCTACCAGGAGCGCCAGCTGCAGGATGTGGCTGGGAAGTACACTGTGGAGGTGAAGGGCAGTGCTTGTGCCTCAGTACAGGTCAGCCCAATCCTACATTTACTCCTAGACCCTAGACATTTATGTTAAGTATTTGATATATTTACAAATGCTGTTTAATATGTAGTTGAATATAAACAGGGCTGATTCACTGATTTCATTTGGTTGTTTTCCAGCTGTCACTGCATTACAACATCCCTACTCCTACAGTTGGCACATCGCTCAGCGTTCAGGTCGTACCAGAAGTTCAGTGTAACAGCGACACTAAGAGAAAAAAAGTCAAGCTGAATCTTCAATTCCAGTAAGGATTTTCTGAGTGAAATGAGGAGAAAGGTTACTAATCTACCAGAACCCTTTAAATTGACATATATTCAATTGTCCCCTGGCAAAATGCTGTGAGCCTGACTGGAAATAATTTCTAAATTCAAAATCACCTGTTATTCCAGTTCTTCATTGTTATGCTTTTGTCAAAATCACACTTCAATATTCTGTAGGTTTACGGTTTTCTCCATCTTTTCTCTAACAGGTATGAAGGAAAAAAACAGAGCACCAATATGATTATAGTGGATGTGAAAATGTTGTCTGGCTTTTCCCCTGTCCCAGAATCCTTGGAGGAGGTGAGATTTTGTAATATACATTAAATTAACATTTTACATGTAAACTTGGATGTAATACAGAGCTCAGTTTCTGTAGTCAAAATAGGAATAATCTGTGAATGGCTTGTCTTTACAGATGAAGAATTTGCCTCTTGTGGAACGTGTCGATACCAAAGATGACCATGTTTTACTGTACTTGACAAGGGTGAGACAAACCTACCCATTTCATCAACTACTCTTAAATGTAGACTTACAATGAATATACATTGAAACCAATAAACATAATTTGTACATTGCAGTAACTATTATAGAATCACAACTACTGCTATGATATCAATGTACGTATTGAACAATATATGATGGTACTCTTAATATTTATAGGAAATCATACAGTATATGGTTTATGTTAGCTACTCAAGTTTGTATATTGTTTAGACACAGAAAATATAGTGAGGTATATTAGTGGAACATTTCTGTTTCAGAGCATTTCATAATTGTGATCTTTTTTTCAACAGTTACAATCAGCCATGCCTCAACACAGCAGCCTAGACATCGTTCAGCAGCTCCCAGTAGAGAATCTAAAACCAGCTGTGGTCAAAATCTATGACTACTACCAGCCAAGTAAATTCTTATCTAACCCTCTACAAAATGTTTTTTTTTTCTTCTCGTCTCATTCAAAATCCTAATTTAAGGTAATCTACATAAATTCAACATTTATGCCAATGGGACGTTGAAGTAAAAGTTTGAGTTGTTTGCCTTTGAGTACACTCTCAGATCAGGATTTCATTCCTTTGTACTGAGGGGTAACATTGTTTTTTGTTTTCTCCAGGTGACCAAGCTGAGACAGAATATGTCTTCCCATGTGCTTTTGGTGAGCTCCATTATAAATGCTGAGAAATGCGTACAAATTTGTGCATTTGTACATATGTATTATTACACAGTATGTACACATCTGAAAACAACATTTTATGTTTCCTTTATGAATGCTGACTAATATTTGTGTCTGCAGATAAATGAAGAAATGGAGGAAGTGAAATGTATTCCGGAGCATGGCCCACCTGTGTACACTATTCTTATTGTACCATGGAACTGGCACTCAGGTTATTCAATAAAACCTTGCCTTGTATATCAATATTGTGATTATTTATTAATTTATGGTTTATTTATTGTGTCACTGTTTGTGTCAAAGCATGCATGGATTTCAGGATTCTGCATTTTAAATAATCTACTTATAAACTTAACACTAATTTTAATATGCAAAGCATACATCTCTCACTAAAGCTTGTCATATGGAGATTCTAGGGTTTGCTTACACAAATTATTATCAATAATTATTAATCAGTCTGAAGGTACCATTGATCATTTAGCAATTTGATATGGAGTTTTTTCAAGTATAGGCCAACTCATATTTTAAAGGACAGTGAAATTACTGCTATTGTGCTTGATAACAAATTGTAACTTTGCAGTTAGACAACTTTTTAAGATGTTTGTTTGGCAGTACATATTTTTCTATCTGATATAAGATACGAAAACTCTGAAATGTTAAGTAATGGGAACCTACATTTTAACTTGTGGTGGCAGGCTGGAATCAGGCTGGAGCGATCTAGTTGTCAAAATGCGTAATCCCAGAAGAAAAATACTGTCCATTTTATCCAGAAGTTTATTTGCGATTAAATCACACATGCCAGGTCTGTCATGCAAAGCGAATTTGACGATTGTCTAAAACCATTTCCATACGTAATATTTTTAAAATCGCAAAAGTTGAATCTGCATACATTTGTATGAAAATCAGTGGTGGGCTAGCAGAGTGCGTTAATTAGTAAAACGTACGGTTGTTTTCCATTGTATTTAAATGTTTTCTGACTGCAAGAAACAGTTTGAGGCAATATTCGATGTAGAGGCACTGCATTAAAAAAATCATTGCTCTCCCTGATAATGATCACTCCGTTCCAAGGTTCAGATCAAGGGCGTAGGAGTGACTCCGATTTTGTGGGGGACACATTTGACTAAGTGTGAATGTTAATTAATTCACCAAAATGTCTTTTTAATATGTAGTTCTATGTGTTTTTCCACTTCTAGGATCCACTTCTAGTTCGATTCTCTTTGTCCATGACAACGTTAGATATAGACACGCTCTGGTTAAAAAAAAAAGTTTGGCATTTGTATTATTTACCAATGAAGTGCGAATAGGACCAGTGCAACCGACACAGTTTAGCTCAGAGCTAGTCTTGTTGAAAATACTGGGGGCAATAATTGTTTCCACAACGCTAACGTGCAATACTCATGTCTGGAAAGGTTGTAGCAAATAGATAGTTACCCCAAACGATGTTGTCTACTCAATATGCTTTCTGAACCGATGCCTTGCAGGTGTTGATAGGACTCAAGCGTTCAGTGTGAAAATTCCAGTTTCACTTAAAGAAAGCAGTGATTTCTGAACATGCAATAGTCCTAACTAGCATTGGTAAATCATACCTTGTGTGACTTCCTTGCATGGTTGGACTTTTCAGCTGGAAAGGCATCTCAGATGGATGATAATGTAACCAGAGTGCATTTTTAAAATGACTAATACTACAATGATGTTGGTAACATCTCAGTCAGGCATGTTAGTCCAGGTTTGTTTTCCAATCTGCTCCTATAGACTGCCTTGAATTACTACTTCTTACTATCTTACCCATTGGTTTGTGGCCACTCTCTCCCTCGCTCAGCCTACACTTCGGATCCGTACTATTGTTATAACCGCCTCTCTCCTGAATGAAGTTAACACTTGCAGTACAATCCTAAATTCAGCTTCTGTCCTGCTATCAGAGATCCTATTCAATGACTCTGATTGATTTACATGATGACAGATCAGATGACAGATCAACAGTCTATCTTGGCGTGGCATTAATCAATAATTTACCTGTTGGTTTGTTGCCTCTTTCTCTCTTTCTCTCTCTCCTTGCCTGTTTGTTCATGTCTATCACTTTCCTGCCATGATCATACATAGCATAAACCAATTTCTTAAAATACTGAACACACTTTAGCTATATCTAAATGATTCAAAACATAAACTGAAGGAAAAAATTGCCAGCTTTTGTGTGTAGATTGTTACCAAGAACCGTAGCTACTTATACTCCATTCTTGACTGGTGGTAGCTAGCTACTTGCAGAACCTATGGTGCAGACTAAAACAGGAATTGTGCAAATCATTTTAGCAGGCGTTCTTCCTTTCAAATCATTCACTATCACTTTTTCAGACAGCCATAGGAACTACAGTGTTATCTAACAAGCAAGCTACTGTAACGTTTGTTGGATTAAACTTGAAAGTAAAGATAGCTAGCTAACTACGTCTTAACTATTTTTTTGCCAGAAGAAAGCTTATTTTATCACGTTCGATCGTTCTATAGCTATGAAAATCTATTGACGTTTATACACGTTGTACTTACTGTGAAAACAAAACTTATAGCTACAGTAATCTACTTAGCCATCTTACACACTCACACTCAGCTCTTCTCTGGTTAATAGCGGATCGCAATCAACTTATAGGTGCATACCGCCACCTACTGTACAAGAGTGTGTAACATGTCATTTGTCCAGCTCTTAGATTTTACCTGCTAGCCCTGTATTACTTAAAAAGTGCCTCCCTGACGACTCTCACTCCCTCTCCCTCTGTTCCCAGAATTCATAACAGATTCCACTCTCTGCCCACCCCTTTAAGTTCATAGCACAACTTCTCTCTTTCCTCTTCATACCTAGGACAATGCAACAACCCCTTTTCCCCAGTACAAACATGGTGCCATTTAGTTGTGTGGTCCAGCCTCGTCTCGTTATGATAATTTCTTCCCTTCTGCTCCTTTCTTTAGTATTCTTCATTATGACTGACTTCTGTATTTTGTGATAGCCCCTTCCCTTCTGGTCATCCTCCCATCGTTTCTGCCAAAACTCGTCCTTTCTTCTTAATTACCGCTTTCCCTTCTCCTTTCCCAAGTGGGACCGATAGCGTTATTCCCTTGCCCAATGCACTTTTTGCTAGCTTATCAGCATACTCATTGCCTTTTACCCCCTCGTGTCCTGTCAACCAACAGAACTGTACATCTATACCACCTCTGTGAAGTCTTAATAAACGATGATAAAGATCAATGAGTAAGTCTTCCCTGACAGATTTTGCGGACTGAATACTTTCCATGACGGCCCTTGAATCTGTCCACACCACCACCCTATCCGGGTTGACCTCTTCAGCCCACTGCAACCCGATAATTATTGCCACTATTTTTGCTGCGTATACAGTTGGTCGGACAGCCTTTTGGAAATAACTAGTCCTAACTCGGGAACATAAACACTAATTCCCACACACTCCTGTATGTTCTTAGAGCCATCTGTATAAAGTTGGAGATAATTGTAATAGGTATTCCTCAGGTAAACACTTGTTTTAACTCCCACTTAATTCATTTGCCATGCATTTTTCCCTACCAGCATGCTCATATGTGTCTTAACCTCTGGGAACTACACACACTGCTCGTCATGAAAGAATGAATGAAAATGTTGGATTCAGTCGCGACGGAGACCTGACAAGTTCCAAAGCGTAATTATTTCAAAATAAAAGTGTTACGCAAAACAACATTATTGGGGGGGACACTTTAACCGTTTCTAATATTGGGGGGGACATGTCCCCTCCGTCCCCCCCAGCTCATTTGCCCTTGGTTCAGATAGTTGCTGATACTCAGAAAGCGAAAAAATGTTTCATTCAATTCTCAAACTGTGCAGTAGGGTAAGTCTACAATAACCAGGAAGAGACAAGCACAGACATTGTTATCTGCACTTTCAATGTTTTGAAAAATGAGATAGAAATGTAGTCTACCAAGTCACACAGTTTTCAGTTTGATAAGCCTGAATAAGGTGGTTTTACTTTTGTAAAAATAAGCAGCTATAAAAACATGCATGATTATGAATGTCAATACAATTTGTGAATAAGATTATGGAGAAATGATTTGCTCATCATCATGCCGCTTTTCAGGGTGGCAGGACAGCTCTTTGGTGTTTCTCAAAATAAACAGATCACAAACCACTTTGAGACAAACCAGCTTTCATTGTTGCAATAACAAAAAGTATGCATGTAACAAGAAAATGCAGGTGAGTGTTCACATTTGGATTGAAAAACAAAGATATAGTACAAACATTGAAAGGAAAAGTAATACATTGCTCCAACAAAATGTAATCTCAGCCAACTGTCTACCTAGAAACAAATGAAAATATATGCTCTTTATTAATATTCTGACATTTCAATAATTTATTTTACTGAGCCATCTATCTTTAATATGTACAATATTCTTTCATACAGGTAGTATTGAATTGATGCATGTGCTAAATCCGATGCATAAAAAAAAAAATATATATATATATATATATAAATATATAATGTACTCAAATTTCATAATTTAAGTTAAGGTTGGTTTGGAGAACATGAAGTAAACCAGTGTCATATTTAGCAAAAAAGCCACAAATGGATTTAGCCACACAAAAACAAACTTTGGCATTCAGGTGAACAAAGTTATAATGAATGGAAACCAGTCAATTATTTGGAACATGTAATGTCCAATAATTTGAAGAACCAATATAACGGCCCACAATCAAGCCAACCCCAACCAATCACCATTACAAAAGTCTAAATAGTAACAACATAGTGGCACTTGTTTATTGGCTGCAATTTGTGGTCTCACACTAGGCCTAGTTAATACAGTGTCTCACACCAGGCCTAGTTAATACAGTGAGAGGATATTGGACAACGTTCATACTTCCTTTCCTGGATTGTCATTAGTGCTTACCAATAAGTGTTAAGACTAGGAAATGAAAGAAGCTGAAACCCCTAGATGGGGAGGCAGTAGTGCCATCTGCGTTACATACATGTGCAAAGTCTTAACTTACAATACCTGGCCTTTGGGTACAGTTTAGCAACTGTACATATTTGAAGCAGCATGCAACAAGTGAGAGGTACTGTTGATAAACACACACTCATCAGGAACAACATCACCAGTGGTATGTGCAGTAGAAGCGAGAAGTTCTGTTTTTAAACCATGGCTATATGTGTCACAATCTGATGTTAAGACTAGATCTCATATTTTACTTTCAGGAAATGCCACAGATTGTCCTGGCGTAAACCTTAGGCTACTTGTTTTCAATGAAAATGGGAAATTGCCAGTATACAAAAAACAAATACAGATATGCAGATTCTGTTTTAGAAAACCTGCTCCTGCTTATCAATCCCTTACAAACCACATTGAAAATTAAAAATGAAAAAGCCCTGACAGCAACGGACTGAAATAAATATTGGTTTCACAGTTAGGAGAAACAGTAACAGAACACAAGCAGTATAACACAATACAAACTGCATCTATATAGTTCCTTGACCAAGAGAAAAAGCCCAGCTAGGTGGATCGGCGAATCAAGTTGTTCTTATCAGGCTCCAGAAACTCCTCGACAAGAGCATTTGTTACGTTTTTAAGCTCCTCCTCTAGACTTGAGATGTCACTGAAATCCAAAAGTAAATTTTTTATGAAGAACTGTACACAATGCTAGCTGGTCTATTGCTTGGCATTACCTTCATTTGGCCAAATTCTCAGCTATTGATCTTAACCTAGCTAAAACAAGGTCAAACTTACCATCTCTGCGTTATTGTTAGTGGAAGGGGACAGTTAACACAAACCTTTTCCCAGGCGGTGCACAGAACTCTGTGTAGAACTTGATCTTTGGCTCTGTACCACTGGTCCTGAGTGTGGCCACAATCCCATTCTGCAGAGTGAAGGTAATCATTTGGCTGCTCTTTGTAACAGGTAGCACCTGGGAGACAGGATGAGCAGAGCATTTACCTTTATCTCTTGTTAAGAACCGTTCCATTTAAAGCACACTTAATTGAAACCTCTCCACACCACCCCAAAACCTTAGACTTACACAACGTTTGTCTGGTTGACTGCTATCGTATCCCGTGGTCACATCTCTCACATGCATGATACGGTGTCCACTCGAGGATCTGGGGTACGTGTTCTCACCCTCAAAGTTACGGATACGTGTGAAAATTCTTTTGACGGTCAGGGGCTCATTGCAGATGACATAGGACGTTGTGGAAATGTGATAGCCATAACTGAAAGACAAACACAGCAAAGGATATTAGCATTGGACTGGATAAGTGAGCGACAATGGATATTTAAAGTAGACGAATAAAGCAAAGCAGAAATAAAAGGCCCCAACTGCGCCGCAAATACATCACAACCTTTCAACGGTCAGAATCTGTATGTATTGCTATGGTACACAGGACGGGTCTGGGCACAGGACGGGTCTGGGCACAGGACGGGTCCGGGCACAGGACGGGTCCGGGCACAGGACGGGTCCGGGCACAGGACGGGTCCGGGCACAGGACGGGTCCGGGCACCACTTCAAGCTAGCTGTCTGTTACATCAGCACACAATTTTGGGGAACACGATTTGGCTCAACGACACCAGTTTTACAACCGATGGCCAAAAATCTTGCTAAAATGCACACAGACACCCAACAATTAAACAGGGACAGGCAGCGATGTGTGCCAGCGCTTAATTGAGGCTTTGACAGTGAGCCAGAATGTGGGGTATAGGAGTAAAACAAAACAACAAGGTCGCTTTACATTTCAAAAATGTTTTGAAGTTGCTGATGTAGGGTCTGGTTCTTGTTGTAGAGATAAGAGGCCATCTCAGCCACAACCACAGCTGCACTGACTCCGTCCTTATCTGGGACCATGCTGCCACACAGGAACCCTGGAACACACCAGACACAACCAACATCAGGACACATTTCTCTGGTAGGCCTGTGGTGTCCTACAACTCTCACTTCTGTGCAGCTGTCGAAAGCTTCAGTAGGTAATATGCTGGTACACATGATGAAAACAGTTTAATTGAAAATAAGCATCAGTGTTAACTAGAGATGTAAGCCAGTTTGGGATCCAATGGAGAACAAACAAAAGAAATTGTTAATTGTTCACAATAGTGGACTGAACAAAAATGACTATTTTTCCAGCTGCCTTTACTATAAAACACAAAGCAAATCTTGCAAGACCTGAAAGGAATTTCTTTACCAATGGACTCCTCAAAGGCAAAGATCACTTCGTTCCCAGTTTTTGCCAACTCGTGTATTTTCTTCCCGATCCATTTGAAACCAGGCAATGTTTCCTGAAACAAGTGCAAAAGGGGTGTATTGATTTGTGCACATTGAAGTAGAGTAAGTGTTTCTTATTGGACAATTTCAGTTAGGTCCATTTGGTTGCTAGTGAACACACCCCAGATTGAGGTAAATCAGAGGGCTCAGAGGCTACAATGGATAACAGCAAAGCAGCACAACCTGAACATTGACACCTAAGGGGCCACATTGTCCGCAATCCAGAGGCGGAGCTTAGATGGGTGCGCGGCACTCATGGCAGCCAATCACAGGGGCCCCCAAGAAGTTTATCTTATGGTTGAAAAAATTACAGCAAGCATAAAAAAAAAAAATTATTAATTTGCTACATACTATTTAGTTGACATTGAAGTGATAAACATCTTTATTTTTATGATTCAATAATACATAGAATGATCGACTAATCTGTGACCTGGAGAGTAGCCAGCGTTCCCAGATAAGACAGTTTCCCAAATAATTTGGCTATTTTTAATGACAGTTTTTGACGGTTTTTATGAGGAGTTCACGGGTGATTGGACCTATATTGTCAGTGAATCTGGCAACCCTGGGTTTAACGTCGGATTTTGTTGGCTCATTTGCTAAGGATCTGAACAGTGGAAAATTAAGTAACAAAACAAAAAAATGGAACGTAGATATGTATGCCACTCAGAGGAAAGAAAAGCAATACATTATAAAAATTCAATATAATGATATGTGCCCTTGAGAAACGTGTTTAGTTAAGTTGTTGTGCAGCGGAAGCAAAAAGAAAATGGATAGATCTGACGTTACAATGACAGGAGCAGCATCGCTGTTTATAGCGAAAGGAGATTACAGTTCTAACGTGTGTACATTTTTGGGAGAGTAGTACTAAATATTTATATTATCTGCCTATCTTTTAGTTGGGAAATCAGGTAGGGGTGGGGGGGGCCTCCGAGGCTAAGGTTCGCACTCATGGGAGAGAAAGCTAAGCTCCGCCACTGCCGCAAACCTTCATTCATCTGTAGAGAAAAACGTACATACTTCAAAATGGAAGCCCTCTATTCGTGCAAAGGCCTTGAGGATCTTGGAGGACACCGTAGTAGCCAGCATGTACACCCTGTCCATATCAGCCTGGCAAGGGTGAGTCTCCTTCCAGTTAAACAGCATCCACCATCCCAGAAGAGCTGCTAGCTCATTCCCTGTGAAGACCTTCCACCCGCACCTTGGCAGAACACAAAAACAACAAATGTGATCCCACCAGCAAAAAACATGTTCCAGCAAAGGAAAAGCTAATAAAATACAGTTTCATTTGTGCATTTCACTAGCAGCATAAATCTATGAACGAGTTTTATATTTCCATCCTAATAGAGTAGGTGAAATCTACCAGTCGGAATGCTCTGCAACAGCCAATCGATCTGCATCGGGATCTGTCGCCATGACAATCTTGGCATTCTCTCTCTCAGCGAGGCGAAGGGAAAGCTCCTGCAACACCAACATGGCAAGACAAGTTACAGAAACAACAAAACCACTGCCACAAAAGACACACAAACCACAACAAGGGTTCAGGTACACACTAATTTGTTAAGCGTAAGAAAAAAGGTGCCCGAAAAATACCAGCGTGTGGCTTCACTTACATGCGGCGTGCATGGCAAGAGTACATTTAACACTTATCCAGAGTCAATGACAGTGAGTGAGTTTGTTAGTTTGTTTTTGTCCCAACCCTCCATGGGAATCAACCTCATTTCCCTGGTGCTGCAGGGGCAGTACCTTACCAACAAGCACTGCTGCACTGACTACAATGCATGTTCAGGGACAGTTGTACATCTTATGTAGCAGCTCTGTCTGACCGCACGCAGAATCTCTGAGAATCTGAAAGCACCTCACCAAAACGGACTCCCCTTCCTCTGGATTTGGGCAGCTGACAGTGGGGAAATTCGGGTCAGGATCTTTCTGTTCTGGTACTGGAATAGGAGGAGAGAAGCCAAATGCCCGGAAAGCCTGCTGGACATAGTTGTGTCCTACTCCGTGGAAAGACGAGTGCACAAACTTTAATGGGGACTTGGTGTTGAGCTCTCTAAAAAAACAAAAACAAGTTAAAACATGTATTAGTATGATGATTGGAGCTGACCAATTAAACAAAATGAGTTGCTTCAGCCAGGAGAGTAAAATAAGAACAGTATAAAAATCTAAATTCCCAGGACATTTCTATCTTATTATATTGAATTATCACAGATGTATGTTATCAGTGCTAACTACAAGTTCCCCATCAGTGCAAGGGTGTTTGACAGTTCAGCTTCACTGTGAAACAGACTGTTTTCATAAGCCCCAAAGACATGCTTAGAAACATGATCAGGAATCATGCTAAACTACATCATGTCTGATCTAGTAATCTGAGTTAATCCAGAACTAAAGTCTCACATACTTGGTCACATGCTCAGTTTGATCCAGAGTCCTCTCCCCTTCAAATTACTAGCAAGTCTATTGGCCAAATCTACCCTTCCTTTTGCAATTCCAAAACATCTATAAATTCAGGATTTGTCCAAGACACCAGAAGTAATTCTGCTAGTTATGTCACACACAGTTGTTTTACACAGTATGGCACCATTTATGAGCCTACTTCAAGCCTCCAGCCTCTCAAAATGCCTTTGGCCAGGTCATTACTGAAAGTGAAAATTGATTCTTAAGGCTTATGTGATTAAAAGGAATAAAAACACAGAGTAAAACAATATTTGGGGCGTTTTTTCCATTCTCCTTAAATAATGAGTGATTGGAGGTGGATACCACAGCAATAAAGTTCAACATCATTGGTTGAACAAGCCAGCTGTCAGATCTAAAAATAAATTGAGTGTTGCTATGTTTTGTAGTAATGATTGTGGAATTTGTTTTTGTCAAATTGCTCGATTGCACTATTGGTGGGTAGATAGGTACTTGTGCAGTAGAATTATTTGACCATAACACTGCAAAATAGCCTGGTTGACAAATTTCCTGTGGCTTTGTATAGATTATAGCCTGACAGGGTATCTGTTCCACCATAAAAGGGTGGGTTTTCAAGAACAGGGGCGGCTTGGGAGCTCACTAGCTTTGCTCGTTTTCAGAGATTTAGAAACAGTGACTGCCTCCAATTAGTGAAATTTGCTATAAAATCACACTGAAATCTCTATGAATGTACAGGTGCTGGTCATATAATTAGAATATCATCAAAAAGTTGATTTATTTAAGTAATTCCATTCAAAAATT
>JACXGI010007731.1:0-36117 GCA_016801175.1 Esox masquinongy
CTGAGCCTGGGTCCTCTCTAGGTTTCTTCCTAAATTTCGGCCTTCTTAGGGAGTTTTTCCTAGCCACTGAAATTCAACACTACTGTTGTTTGCTCCTTGGGGTTTTAAGGCCGGGTGTTTTGTAAAAGCACTTTGTGACAACTGCTGATGTAAAAAGGGCTTTATAAATAAATTTGATTGATTGATTGATTGATTAAGTATTTCTAGTATTATAGTAATTAAGTATTCTATATAGCTACCGGACGAACTGATAATTTGATGTCGTGGTCGATTTCCGGAGATATGATTTTGATTGGCTGTATATCCCATTGGTTGGATATAATGTTTCGTCCACACTAAATTTCACTACTACAATTTTTACATTTTGCTATTGCCTAAGTAGTAGTAGAATACATCGCTAGCGATATTATATGCTTCTCATAAGTAATCAAGCTCTATCAACATGCATATGCGATGGGCTATATTTTAAAACATATTCATGGCCTAATTCCATCCAAACACCAAACATGGCCTAATTCCATTCCAAACGGCCGTAACGTAGAACTTGCAATGCATTTTATAAAGAGCAACGTACGTGTTGGTTTGTGAAACAGGCGTAAGCCCGTCGTAAAATGGACAAAGTCCATCTTAAGGCTACTTGGATTGTTAAACCGTCGTATGTGCCACATTATCGGGAAACTGGGCCTAGATTTTTTACTGTATTGCCTAATATATTTCAATTATGGCTTTTATTTTGAAAAAGAAAATCTGAGTTAGCGCTGCTAGCATTATATCCTGCTGCTAGAAGAACGGTAATGAAGCCTCGAATGGCCATCACTAGTGGTCACATTAATATCAAGCAGGTAGCCATCGTTTAAGCGACAACCCAAGGTAAGAAGCTAGCTAGCTAACTGTCACAACTCGATAGCTACAATGGATTAGCGTCATGCAGGCAACATTAGAGATTTGGCAGCAACAAAAGACCTCCGGTTTTCGTATTTAGCCTTCAAAATAAAAGTCTGCGGTGAAACGTTGTATACATTTGGTGGGAACAATAAGACTTCCGATTTTCGTATTTTGCCTTCAAAATTAAAGTATGCGATGTGTAGTGTATGTTGTGTAAATTTTCAAAGGATAAACTACCTGGGGTAAAATATAAATTAAACAGATTGCTATTTAAATAATGCAATATAAGGTAAATAATATTATAAGTTGGAGCACAGTGAAAAACGGTGAGAGCTTAAGTAATTTCAAGTAGAGAACCTTTCTAATATAAACAAGCAACCAGGCAAGCCTAGTTCAGCAGGCCCGCAATAGAAAGTGTTGCCATCTTGAGATTCAAACCCGGGTCACCCACATGAAATGCTGTGTCGTTAACCACTACACCACAGAGCTGTACATTTGCTGAGTGTCAGTATAGCCTCTTGTCTCTATCCTGAACAAATCCTCTTTTACCACTGGCCGTTTTAATAGTTAATTGGCCATTCGTGAATGACATTTATACAATTAAACTGGCTAACATTTCTTACTAAGTTTACCTCCACCACAAATAGCATCTATGTATGACGTTTGCCACTGGCTGTTTTAACAGCGTATTAGCCAGTAATAAGCTTTACCGATATCTACTAACTTACTGGAATAGTCATAAGAATTGAGCAATTGCTAGTGAGTCTGCCAAAGCGATTTCATTTCATGGCATAAGAATGTATTTTTTTCTTTCATGGCAAAACAATGTAATTTTTTCTTTGATTCGTGAATCACATTTATACAATAACTATCAATAAAGGTGACGATAACTAACTTTTTCATCAAGTGAAAAGACGAGAGAATCGTGGAATCTACCAGAAATAATTAATAAACGTCGTTGCTCTCAATAGATTCGAACTTGGGTCTTCCACACGAGAGGCACTGTCTTTAACCACTACGCCACGGCATTACATGTTTCAGCAGTCGCTAGACTCCATTGAGGATTGTGTTAAACTGACTAACCTTTCTTATTATGTTTACCTCCACCATAGCGTCTATAAACTGTATTGCTTTTGCCACTGGCCGTTTTAACAGCTTATCAGCCAGTAATAGGCTTACTAGTATCTACTAACTTCCTAGGAATAATCATAAGAATTGAGCAATTGCTAGCGAGACTGAAGATGAACTTTTCCATGGCAGAAACAGTCGCAATATAACCGTATACAGTTTCAGTTAAGGCTTACTATAACGTAACTACTGTATGTTAAGCCAGCAAATGTGTTTGTCTATCCTGACCCAAAATGCATGCACGGATGCATACTTCGAAAATCCACCAGAAACAGTCGCAATATAACTGTAAACTGTTTGATTTCAGGCTTACTATAATGTAGATCCTGGAGGTTTTAGCCAGCAAAGTTTTCGTCTATACGGAATAATTCATAATGCGTACTTAGCTTCGCCTGCGAGGAGATACGAACTCGGGACCACAAGTCCGCTTCTCTGGTTTCTTGTTTCATGTTCCAGTCCCCTTGGCAGGTGAGCCAAAAAGTTAGTTTCGGACAATGTTGACAACCCTGCGGCTGCCCCAATGAAAGTCTTCCTGCTCCAAATGAATGAGGTGATGCGTAGCCAAATTTAAAAACTAATTACGACCGCCTATCATGTTGTGAAGAGGGATAAACCATTCACAGACTACTGCCATGACATAGTCCTTTGAATTCGGATAGAGAAACCATACGGACATAGCTTGTGTGTCATGTTAGTGTCATGTTAACTACGCCTGCCTAAAAGTTTGCTAGCAGTGACACACAAGAAGCCACTCAACCAACTAGTGCTGGTACTGTATTGTGCCATATTTATGTTCCCCTAAATATATAAACTCAAATATTTTATATTCATGCTTTTATGCCACATCAAATAAGCAAGCATCTTCATGAAAAGATGATAATGATATTTATGTTAGCTATTTATAGTAGCTAAATATTTTGATTTACCTGGTATAAATATAATTAATTAAAAAGTAATGATGTGGGTTGCATTATATTATGTATTTTTTTTAATTCAGTTCGGGCCAGTAGAAATACAGCCCGGGCAAGTAGATTTCAGACCAACTGGACTGATAGGACCAGTGAGAAATAAAGTTAACGTTGGACCCTGGCACTGCCTCCATCCATCAGTATCATCATTAACAAAACATTGGTTTCATGTATTTCCTATATTAGAGGTTAAAAGTGTGGAGCATTTTGGCTAGAATCTACCACTCAGGAAGCTTAGGTTTAATGGCAAGTAAAAAGGCTGAGTGCAGTACAGTAGAAGCCAAAGATGTATAAATGTGACTCCTGTGTCCTGTTACTGATCCACCAGGGGGAACATAATGTTGGAACATTAACGTCTTTGGACGTGTGTGTGTGTGTGTGTGTGTGTGTGTGTGTGTGTGTGTGTTTGTGTGTGTGTGTGTGTGTGTGTCTTGAACTGTTTCTCTGAGGCCGTACTGATTTCACAGCCCATATAATTTTGCCAGCTCCTGTCCTCAATTTATCTACTGTATGTTTCTTACTTGTTTGGTGGTGTTTGATGGTTGTTTGTGTCAATTTCTGTGGTCCTATGAGGTCTGAAGTAAGTGTTTATCAAATCAAACTATATTTATGGAGTACATTTCATACATGGTAGGCACAAATTATCAAATAAAAGGTGAGAAAGCTCAAAATAATAATAATAACACAATAATGAAATCGGAGTGGACCTCAGAGACTTGTGCATTTAGTTTGAAACAGTGCCAGTCCCGTAGCCAGCGGGAGGTATATGATAGATCTTTGCCTCCCATTCCACCGCAGACAGAACACTGCAGAACAACGCTGGGTGTTTATTCAATCCTGACTTTATTACTGGCACACTAGTGCTCAATTATCCCCAGATTTATGGATTGGCGTGGTGTGTTTGCCCAAATGAAGGGTTTCTTGTTGCCAAAGTGCATGTTCGTGTGTATGTAATAGTGAGTGTGCGCCAATGCTCAATCGGGGATCCTTAGGTGCAAATAACAGGGCTTTTAGTGGAAAACACTGCTGACTCATGACAAAAACCAGACCTGGATTTAAATACTGTTTCAAATGTATAACTTCCTTTTGCACACATTTCAAAGTAAGTATTCCAATATTTTTACTAGAATCCAATTCAAGTCAAGAATATTATTATTTTTTACTTTTTCATTCAACCTTTATTTTAGCAGGGGATGTCAAGACCAAAGGTCTCTTTTGTGCATGAGCACTGCATCAGCATATATTGTACACAGTATTAAGTATGAGGAGCACACCCCCAAAAAGAAAAATAACACACAATACATTAGACGCAAACACAATCTTCATGTGAATATTCTAAGGTTAAAACGGGACAATTACATTGTCATCCAGTTTGAAGGGATCTCTAGAGTTTGCCATCACTGAGAACAATACATTCAACAACACATTCAAACATGATAGCTTGTATTTCTGTATGTCAGCAGATACGTAATGTATGGTAGTAATTTGCGCAGGACAGCCTTAAAAACAAAAAGTGAGAATATATTTGAAAAGTGAGTATACTGTAATACGCTGATTCAACCCAAGTAGTTTAACTTACCTTCATATACAATTTGGTAGCCTATTCAAATAACCAAATAGAAATGGGAATAGTCAAATGACAGAAATAGTTTTAGACTGTGTAAAATAAATAGTGGGTTTAATATCAGATACTTAAAGGGATGTCCCTAATATGCACCCACCTTGTGGAAGTTACCTGAATTACAGCAACAACATATTCAAACTAATTCACTCTACTCATGCAAGTTTTACCTTCACTGGTTGACCAGCTTACAACAGCTGTAAAACTATATTTTGGGATTTCTAATGACAAATTGTTTTTATACACTATTAATCCATTATTACTGCATTAATTATGGAATTGCAAAAATTACAAAAAAAATCCACATAATGCCCCTTTAAATATAATATTTAGTACATAATATAGTTAGGTTAAAAATGCACACACCCCAGCACACACTCACACATTTTATGCATTTCTGTCCTTGTGAAGACATTATTCCCACCCAATATCCTATTTTTCCCTATCTCCTAATCCTAATACTTAAAAATGCCACCTGGGACTTTTGCAAATTGCACATTAATTTTTAAACCTACCACTTTTTCCTAATTTGGTGTTTAATCAGTAAGTTGAATCACTATCATATCTCAGTTAGCAATAATATTCTGACTTTGAAAGCGATTGGTTTTGTTGACATGGGGCACATATCGGCTGATATCTACATGAGATAACAGTATACAGTTTTAAGGTCCTGTTTTGACTCGACAGTGCAACTTTTATAACAAGTGGCCAGAAATCCCAGAATGCGTCTTTAACTAAAACCTAACCTGTAATCCCTAACCGTAATTCTAACACTTACTCCAATTGTAACTTAAACCTAACCCCTCATCTCTAATGACCCAACAAGGTAAGAATGTTCCTAGTTTTATTATCCTCACTCTCTATATGTTCCTTTTCTCAGTTTCTTCCCTCCTTTTTTAAGAATGGGTCATTTCTGGTGTGTGTGTGTGTGTGTGTGTATGTGTGTGTCCTGTTAGATAGTGTTTATCTTAGTGTGGTTACGGACACAGACTCTCCCTTAGGTCATCCATCTTACTGGTGCTCCTGTCTCATTACTGTCTCACAAACACACACACACACACAAACACACACACACACACACACACACACACACAAACACTCATCACAAAGACTCCTGTCACATTACTGTCAGACAGACTCTTCGATTGGTATGACCCCAGCACAAAGGTGACGTCAAAGTTTAGAGGAAACTGAGGGGTCATTCTACTGGACGAGACAGAATTCACCCTTCAGCCCAAAAAGTACCAGAGCTCTGAACTGTGTGACAGGAATATCAAATGGAGTAGAGGAATACACAAATGCTAAAAGTGGGGTATTGTTGCCAGATATTCTGGGGAAATAAGTGAGGTTCCAGCAGAAAGAGTTTATACCAAAGAGTAGTCTCTGAAGGAGTTTTTATTGGAGGTTGTGTGTATGTGTACTGGAAGATAGATTGCTTTTTAATCAGCCCCTTGGTGTTGGAGCACCTTCACATGGCCTGGTAACAACTGTCTGAGGTGAGAGAGGGGCATAACATCAACGCTTCCCCCTTCAAACATTTGGCTAAGTAGTGGAATGGATGTTGATTAATGTAACAAACAGGACATTTAAATTGATGTCTTCCACTGAGGGAAAGAGCTTAGTCATCAAGTTCCTATGCTTAGCCAAAGGTGTAAAGGTGCTACATATAAACACAGAACACAATCTATTTAAATCTATTTAAGGTGACTTACAACAATTTTAAGTGGTTGTGATGTGAGGTAATGGAATATTAGCAATAGGTGTATATCCTATACATTAATTCATTTATAGGTGATGAACAGATTTACATGTGCACGGGTCTATTTTGTTAGCGTATGCATACTACTCTATTCACCTACGAAGATATAGGGAGATGGACAGAGTTTAGATGGTAGTATAGTGCAGATTTTAATTAGCAGTTAACAGAAGAGGTTCACTAAGTTGCATTCACTACAGCTGTTGACTGAGGATTCTTAGCCAGGCACTTGGTAAGGTCAGTTGCAATCTATATTACAGTGACAATACATCGGCTTCAGCTAATCTAAGGCAGATGGTCTATGAGTCCTTGGTGTGAAGTGAATTTTGCTGGTCCTCTCTAATATGCAGGCAGTTAACCTCTGATAACCCAGCTGCCTGGCCTATCAGAGGCAGCGCTGGGTCAGCACTTTGGTATGTCAGAGAAGGCTTCATGGATTGTGTGTGTCTAGCTGGTTGTGTGTGTCAGACAGCAAGTTGAAAAGAGAGGAGCCGTTCTCTTGGCAAGAGAGGGTAGGAGCTGGATTTCAGCCGACTCACATGAATGCCCCGAAGACTGTCGATATGTCGACAGAACAGAATGTTTCCTGTGTATTCATTGTCAGTATGTTTGTTTGTGTATTGTTTATTAAGGAGCAGGTGTGCTGGACGCTGCGAATGTCCATGTTGGCTGGGGATGCTTTCCCATACAGCCGTTGATGCGAATCAGTCTTTCCTCTGGCATTCTACCCAGAAGTGTATCTTGGTCTAGGGACCCAGAGGTATCTGTGGATGTGTCATTCTCTATAAGATTGTTACATATAGATTCATTTATTAGAAAATTAAGGATAAAAATTGGCTTTCTATAGAGAAAGACAATGCCTTGCATCGTTGACTTTCATGTCGGTTGTTGATTATGGCAATATTACTTATATGAATGCATCTACCTCTGTTTTAAAACCCTCACAACATAATTTATCATAGAGCATTACGCTTCATTACAGGTGAGTTTCCTAATATGTCATTCATCTCTATAACCAAAAGTCGGTTGGCCCTCTTTGAATCACGTCGATTCATGCATTTCACACTTTTTGTTTTTAAGGATCTCCTGCACAAGTTACCACCATCCATTACTTCTCTGGTGACATATTGAAATCTGAGCTATCAGATACAGCCTTATGGGTGGTTAACTCTGAATGTCCCTTCAATCTTCTCAGAGTAAGGTAGATCAGCTTTTAGTTTTTCTGCCCAATTGGAATAATTTCCATGAAGAAAGTTTTTTTGTCTTAGGAATTGTGTGTTCATGTTTTGTTTTTCTGCTTTTGTTTTTTTGGGGTGTATGTATTGCATATGTCAACTCAGGGCTCAATCGCAAAAAACTTCCTTTGGTCTCAGCATGACCCCCCTGCTAATATAAAGGTTAAATAAATAAAAATGATATGTAGCTAGGTGCAACCCATGATTCACTTTTTTTGAGTTGTTCTTTACTTGTTGAAGCCTTCCGGTCTTACTCTGTTCACAAATACTCTCTTTGGTCACTATTTGATCAAGATTATGTAATGTAATCCTATGCCTCATATTTCTGACCAGTGGGCATAAAGATAAACTTTTTTCGTTTATAACCCTGGAAACTAGGGTGCAGATTTGTTTTTGCATGGCCCGGTCTGTCGACCTTCAATGTTTGCAACGTGAAAGAGAACATTACATTGCTATTTAGACTGCCGGTCTGCCCTGCATGTGTTTGATTATGCTGCCTAAATAGCTCGCCTAAATAAAGTGCATGTTTGCGTTGTGCCTGTTTGTAATAGCCTACTGTTACAAGTTACAACAGTCATGTTTGTTTTAACCTACAACATGTCAAAGTGTGTAGAGTACTGGGCGGACGAAGTGGTACACAGCAGTCTTCTTACTGCAATGTATCCTAAGTTAAAACAGGTTTTATTTCCGCTTGTCAGCTATACAGTATGAGGCAGAGACGGTAGACTACGTCATGTCGATCAAATTCCGATTAAAGCGAGAAACGTAAAACAGATGTGTAGGAAAAGGGAAAGGGAGAACGTGTAGAATACAGTCATGTGCGCAGAACCTTTTCCGTGCATGTTTCTGGAAATTTCCGGACACTTAAGGCCAGTGATACTTTTGAGTAAAGGTCTGAGCCGGACATGTAGCTACTCTCTTCCCTTTAATACGGTCATATGAAAAACGATGTGCACAGACAGGAAAGTTGTCTTTATTTTACATGCTTGGGCATATGGATACGTAATCTTCGCTTCAACACTATTGGCACATAAAGGTAACTTTATTTAATGAATGATACTGAAATATTATAGTTTGCAATCATTAATTATCAACATCTAATAAAAAGGCATTTTCATACTACCTGAAAAATATGTCCACCCCTGTTCAGTTGGTGTTGCCCCCTTTGGCTTCTTCATTCTTGAACTCCAGTCTAGGCCAGGTTTGTGGAGTGTCTTTCTAACAGTTGACTCTTGCACTTTGACATTGATTATGACAAGAGAGGACTGCAGATCCCCTGATGTTACCCTGGGGTTCTTAAAGATTTCCATGAGCATCTTTCAGTCAGCACTTGGGCTGAAGACCTGTCCTATGTACATTGCCAGTGGACTGGAATTTTCTTCATTTGTAGATCAGTCATACAGTGGAATGATATAGTTGCTTGGAAATATCTTAGTAACCCCTTTCAGATTAATGATCGTCTATAGTTTTTCATCAGAGGACCTCGGTCAGGTCTATTGATCGTGGCCTGATGTGTGGTGTGTTAAGACCATAGCAGTCCCAACTTATTCTCTAATGATTTGGTATACCTGATTCAATGTTTTGCCATTTTGTGTAATGGTGAATGTAGGGGTGTACTAACTTTTTCTGCATAATGAAATTGCATTTCTGTTTATTTTAATGTTATTTGGGTTACCTTTATTAATAAATGTGGTTGGAATTTAGTTCAAATATCCTTGTGTCCAAGTATGTACAAAAAAAATACATATTTCCAGGGAGTCAACTTTTTTACATGACTGTACTTACTTTCATGGACCCACTCACTCTCTCACATGTTCATATAATCCCAATTTGTGTGTTGGATTGTCTTGTTTGATTTCTCTACCAAAAAACACTAATACAGAGCTTAAATGGAGAATCACATTTAGATATTCCTTACACACAGTCACTCACACACACACACACACACACACACACACACACACATACACACACAGAACATTTCTGCACAGTATTTGTGTAGCGATAAGATACGTCAAAGCACCATAAAGCATTTATCACTCGGAAATATGCTTGTTTCCTTTCCACTGACTGTTTGTATATCTAGTGAAAGTAACATTTAGTGAACTGCTTGAGATAAGACTCCAGTCTCCCTGGGTCTTCACACAACTACATTTTTTCTAGTGCCCTTTGATTGAATGTTTTGAGTAAATAGAACATTTCTAAGGATGTGTGTAAATTAAATGATATTGTGACATTTTCTGTCCTATTTTGAATCATGCCAGAATCCTTCGGCATCATTTGCAAGCTCATAAAATCCTTTTTTTACTTTTTACAAAAGGAGACCCTTTGAATTTAAAAATCTCATTTGCAAGGTTAAACAAATGATCATCTGAGAAGGACAAAAAGAGAGAGTGAGGCATGAGAGAAAGACCCACCATTCCAGATTTTCGTTGTACTGTACTTCCACTTTTCAATGACAAAGTTGAATTTAATATAATAGAGTCAAAAAGAAGGATGGATAGAGTGGGAGAAGGAGTGAATGGAGAGGAAAGGATGTAGGGAGAGAGAAAAGGAGGGGTAAAAAAGGAACAGTGTGTTCTGAGCCAGGAGAGAAGGCAAGTTGCTTGTTTTGGAAGTGGTGTGTGGGGATTGCTCCAGTTGGAGGACAAAGAGGAAATGTGAAAAATGAGTTTTAATACGCTCTGTTAAAGAGTTGACAGGCCCTGTGATCTGAGGCTGCAATACTCTGTTTCTGTCTCTCTCTTTCTCCCTTGCATTCTCTCCCTCTCAATCAATCTTTGTTTTGATTCAATTCTTAATTATTATTAAAGAAAATAAATGTCTGTTTTCTCCCCCCCTCACCTCCATGATTTCCAATTTGCAATTATGGCCTTGCTTCATTAAAATTATACCCAGATGGTTTGGGAGAGTCCAAGATGTGGTCATCGATGCACATCTCCCAAAACTATTCTTCTTACATTTAAATAATTTACCAGATTGTCTTATCCAGAGCAACTTACGATAGTGAGTGCATACATTTTTATCCTTTTTTTTCCTTGTACTGGACCCTCCTGGGAATCAAACCCACAACCCTGGCTGTGTAAGCACCGTACTCTAACAGCTGACCACAGGGAGTCGCTAGTATGCAACAAGGCAACGCTATCCGACATTCCGGCCACCAGCCCTAGGTGGTACTGAGCCCTGCCCAATGTGAGACCCCTGGGCACCACTCGCTCTCCACACATCATCTTCCTCCCTCTTGATTTAGTTCAATCAAAAGTCAGTGTCTGCTTGTTAACTATTTAGGTAGGTAACTCACGAGCTCAACTCTACAGTTCTCCACCACCAGATCATAGAAAACACACTCACACACATACCCTTTTGTGTAGCAGAGCAAAAGGGGTGAGGGCATATCACCTATCAAACAGACCAACATTTCACACGGTGGGTTGGTTTATCCACCTGTACCGGTAGCAGGTCTCTGTTTGTACTGTTATGACAGCTGATCTGTTGCAGCTTTGACATGCACTTTGGCTTATACAAACACACGCCATGCCCCCATGCCTTCCGTGTGTGTGTGTGTGTGTGCGTGTGTGCGTGTGTGTGTGTGTGTGTGTGTGTGTGTGTGTTCAGTGCTGCTAAAACTGTTATCTGCAGTGTCAGAGTCCCTCTAGAAATCCCCTATCCATCTAAATGTGTGTGAATAGGCCCAATTAAAGATGTAGTTAAGGTTAACCCTCTCTTCGCCTGCCTCTTTGAAATCAAATCAAATGTTATTTGTCAAGTGCTTTGTCAGAAACAGCTGTCGGCCAACAGTGTAACTAACTACTAATTCTTTATCACAGCTGTACCGCTGAGAAGAGGGTGAGAGAGAAACTTGCAAGAAACACATTTCCATTTCAGTCATTTAGCAGATAAAGCAACTTACAGGAGCAAATTGTGTCAAGTGCCTTGCTCAGGGGCAAAACAGATTATTATGTTTTCAACCTTGCCGGTTGGGGATTCAAACCAACAATACTGGCCCGACAGTCCCTTTTCCCACATACACAGTACATTTCTGTAACAGCACAAATATATGCAATGCCTATTTGATATTTGACAAATGCTCCCAACCAGGACGTCATTACTGTCACTTAGTCCTTCTGGTCAAAGAGAAAGGGGGAGAGAGAGAAAGAGAGGGCTTTGCTTTTAGTTATCTCATTTAATGTATCCATTTATTAGGTTTCATTTCAGTAGCCCAGAGTATATATTACCCACAAGCGTTGTTGCTGACAGAACAGGAGACACACACACACACACACACACACACCTTCACACGCTAGTCAGAGAGCCAGCATGGCAAATATTTGTCCAAATGTAGAGGAACTTGTAGATTGGTGTCAGGGGTAAACAGCTCAGTAGGCGCATATATAATAACGTACACACAGAGCCGCCACTGCTTTGGGGAAGCTGTTTACAGTATCTGAGGGTTTTCTTAAGGGCTAATTTGTCACTGTCAGTTCTCTTTGCTTATGCCTCTTTTTTCAACGTGTCAAGTCCCAAAATTGTAGCTCAAAGGCTGTCTTTTCATTCTGTGCAGTGTCTACGCGTGTGCGGTTGTGTGTGGATCTCAGGTGTTTGGCGTGTGTGGTAAATGGGATCATGTCTCTGCCGTAAAGTATATGCACGCAGAAGCCAAGCCTGGCAAGACATGCGTTAGCCCTGTAATTAACAGCACACACTACTGACAACAGATTTACACAACAGAAAAAGAGAGAGACTGTGTGTGTGTTGAAAGATTTACACAAGCAGTGTCTCTTCATCATCATTCAAGTCTTGTCTTGTCATGACACAGACTGTACCGTGTCAAACAGCTTTTACACACATACACACTTTGGTATCACTCTACTTTTGTGGAACTATTGATTAACATTAAAAACCTAACCATAACTGAAACCCCTTAAAACCCAGTCCTAACCCTAAATCTAAACCCGATCGTAGCTCTGAATGCTAAATCTAACCCTAACTTTAATCCCTAAACTTAAAATAGTATTTTTTGCTTGGGAGGACCGGCCAAATGTCCTCACTTCCTTAAATGTTCCAGGGCTTACTGTGCGAGTAAAGACTCACAAATACAGAGTAACAAGTATACACACAGACACACACAAACACACACACACACACACACACACAGTACATCTAGTTTTTGTGTATTTATGTGTATCTGTTTATAGTTTAACAATTTGTAAGACTTCTAGCATTTACATTTTTCTCTCTCTTTTTGAAGGCAAGTGAAGAGTCCAAACATCCTTAAACAGACTGTTCTGCTTGAAGGAAGGCTCGATGGACTGACAGACGGACATCCACACTCCCTTTCACAGGTGTGTTTGTGTGCATGTGCGTGTGTATGGATATCCTGAGTTGTTAATATGCTCAGCCATGCCAGCACCTGGATGAAGTAAAGTACCCTGCCAGCTTCAACCACTTCTTTTTCTACCACTCTTTCCAGCTCTTATCCTATTCCTGTATTCATCTCTATTTACCTGTCTATTTTTCTCTCTCGATACCTCTCTCTGTCTACTCTCTATATCTCACTCTTTTTACTCAATTAATTCCATTTCAATTTCAGAGCTTTATTAACATGGGAAACATTTCTTTACATTACCAAAGCCTGTAGAGAATAAATAAGCTAGAATACATAACAAAAGTGAAAATAAAATGAACAGTCTACAATTTTAAGTTGATTTGACATGCAAAAAAGGCTATTACATAAAAAGGATAAACGCATTTTGAATGTTATATTATAGGCTATGGTACAGTATGTACAAAAATTTGCAGATAGTTACGTATGAGAATGACAAGGGATGAAAAGGGAGAATTAATTAAGATGTGAACATGGTTTATGTTCACAATTTTACAATTCACAATTTTGTTTGCGTTCCATTGTTTGCGCTTTCAACACGGGTCACAAATCTCTCTGCTGTGATTGTGCACCTTTCTCTTCCTCCATCTCACTCTCTACCTCTCTCTCTCTACCTCTCTCTCTGGTTCACTCTTTGTTTCTCTCTCATTCTGAGCAGTGACTTGGCAGTCTGGCACACTGAGCTTCTCTCCCCTTTTAAACACTTCCTCTCTTCGTTAATGGATGTAAAGGCTACTCTGACCCAGGAAGGGAGAGTTAACAACCAGGGAAAGGTAGAGGGAGAAATGATGGAGAAACTGTAACAGGGTGAGAGGGAGATGAAGAGGGAGACTTCCTCACTCTGGCCTGTAACACTTTCTGTTTCACTGGAAGTGATAGACCTGGTGCTGACCAGTAATCTGCATTCTAATTCAATTTCAATTTAAAGGGCTTTAATGGCATGGGAAGCCATGTATTTACATTGCTAAAGCAATTTGCAAAGTACAAGCCTATAATAAATTTGAAAAGTGAATACAAAAATAAAATGAGTTAACATTAGACACATTTTAAAATAGTCTAAAAAAGACAGGATTATGGCATTGTATTATCCAAGCAACCTCTTACGTGGCTCAGTCCAACCCCGATCAGGTCAAGGTGTATAACAGGTCTGTTGTTGTGTGTTTGTTTCATACGCACGCCGACGGCATTTAAAAAGCTGCTCTTTCATCGTAGCTTGATTGTAGTGGGGTTTCTGAGTAATCCTCATATCTCAACGCCTCAATGCAAGCTAGGATTGTGTCAGAGACAACGGTCTGTAGGCCCTCTGATCCCTCTCTCTTTAGCTTTTCCTCTCTCTCTCTCTTTGTCTTTTTCTTTCTTTTTACCCATCTTCTCTCTTTTTTCTCCGATCTCTAACTATCCCTCTCATTTGGGCTTTTTCTCTCTCGCTGTCTCTGCCACTTTACTCTATCTCTTTCTTCTTTCTCTCTCTTGCTTGCCATCTCCCTTTGTCTCTACCTCTGCACTCTTTTCACTTCTCTTTCTTTCTTTCTTTCTTTCTTTCTCTCTCTCCTATCGCATTGCCTATCAGGAACACAGCTCATTCTAAGGGTAAACATGAACCAACAGTTCCTTTGTCATTTGTCCAGCCTATGCCCCTTTCAGTCTCTATCTCTCTCCCTCAGAGGTGCCCTAAGTTTATGTGGGGGAGAGATAGCATCGCCCACTGATCCTCGCCATCTCACTATGCCTCACTGCCCAAACACAGAGAACTGCACATATCGGAAACGTCTCCCCCCAACCGCTTACGCACATTTGCGCAACTGTAACCGGGTCGCAATGGCTAGCATGCCACAATGACACTCCGTATACTTGATTTTTTTCTATAGAACAATATGAGAAATAAACACAATCCTGGAGAGCTATGGCATGCAGGTTTTTCTTCCAGCCCGGGTACAAATCACCCTGATTCAGCTAGGCAAGGGCTCAGTGTTTCTTTTTGAAGTTTCTTTGATTTCGTTTAGTGTGTGCCCTGTGTTCGAGAGAGAGAGACAGATTGATATGAGAGTGTGACAGGCATAAGATGGAGAAGGGCAAAAGACCCACTAGACTAGAAGCATCCAGCAAACACACGCACACACACAGATAGAGAGACAGGAAGGAGTGACAAAGAAAGAGAGAGGTGGGGTGCCAGGGAAAGAGAAAGAGAGTGAGGGTGACAGACAAAAGGAGGAAAGTGACAGACAGAAACAGGGAAAGAGCGACTGAGAAAAATTGAGTAAAGGAGAGGGAGAAAAAGAGAGAGGTGGAGAAAAAGAGTGTGAAAGAGAGAGTCTCTGTGTATACCGGTTCATGTGAAATGGTCTGCGTGTGAGTAAAGGGATCCGAGGTGCTGAGCTGTGAATGCCACAGTGGAAAATGTGCATTTTCTCACTCTCCGCTCGTTTGTTTTAGTGATTACACCCCCACCCCCCATCCCAAGCAGAGAGCTAGATTACACAATTAGACTGCCCTCAGGAGACCTTGGCTATGATTGCTCCTACTACACCAATTATCTCTCTCTCTCTCCGTCCCTCCGTTCGCACTCCTTCACTCTCTCCTTGCTGCTCTTTCTCTCATCTGTTTCGTCTCACCCTCTCCATCAACCCTCTCTTTTTACCTGGTTGGGTTTCGCTCTTGGAGTCTGGGAGTGGTACCCTGTGTGTGTGTGTGCATGTGTGCGTGTATGCGGGCGTGCATGTGTGTGTGCGCACGTATGTGTGTGCGTGCGCGCGTGTGTGTGGGAGAGTGCTTTGTGGTGCTTGTTGATCCTGGTGCATCAAGTTACTGGCCGCCTGTCACATTCAATTACGCTTCCGATGGAGTGACGCACTGACTGGGTCTATAGGCTTCCTTACGTGTGTGTGTGTGTTGCTAACCCCCAGCTGGGTCCTGCAGTCAAGACAACCCAACTACCATCCAGCTCTTTGTTTTTGTTTTGGTTGCACTTTTCTCCTGTTTCTCGTATTTTCTGACTCGTTTTTTCCTGAGGGGTTTAATTAGTTAGTGTTTTTTTTTCAGTTTTTTACTGTTCTGAATGAACTACAGCGAGTTGAAGGCTAATGGGGGAGTTTGGAAAGAGGGTTTGTCCTTTTACCAATATCATTTGGATGGTCAGTCTCTCGCTCTCCTTCTTGTCTAACCTCTCATCTGTTCTCTCTGGCCTCCTTTTGAAAAAGTTCAATAGTTATAAATGAAAGCAGAATAAACATGGATGGAAGTGCGCTTGAATGAAAGCTTGTATGACACCTTCTCCACTCATGTCTTAAAATGTATGTTTTTAAACCGGCGTATGTAAGTGTCTCCTTTGAGATAACAAATGCTCAGTCACAGTGGGTGTGGCAGTTTGGAAAGCTCTTCCTTGGCAGGATATAACGACATATCTTTATAATAGCATTCTGTTAACTGAAGTATAGTGTAACAGTAAGGATAAGGGTTACCCTTGGTTGAATCTCATCCCAGAGCATTCAGCACTATCAAATACAAACTCTGCCACCTCGATTGAGTCAACCAATCAAATTTCTTATGGCCTTCAGACCAGATCGTCCTCCATGACATTGTCAAGGATGACATTATTCCATTAACCTACTGACAAACTGATCTCCTCGATGCCTTGATCTGGATCACAGAGGTGAGAGGATTTTAGAGGCACTTGTACAGAATGAGGAAAGTCTTTTGTCTCTAATGAAGACTAATAAAACCAACTAGTGAAGTCATCGGTAAAATCGCACTGGCGGCCAGACCACCCATTACTCCACCATTGACCTTTTACTTTTTTTATTTTATGTCCACTATACCTCTGAGGGGCGTGTTGGCAGTGGGTCAGGTGTGCAGTGATGCTTTGGCCCGATTCTCGACCTTGGCCTCCAACTCTCCAACCAGATCTTCTCCTCCTGCGAGCCTCCAGGCTTCCAGACCTTTCTGCTCCTGGGAGAGTGTGTGAACGTGTGAATGTGTGTGCCGAGTCAGAGAGAGAACAACGGGAGGAGAGGGAAGAGATGGGAGGGTTTATTATTTCTGTCCAGTGTTTTGTTTCGCAGCTCCATCACCCAACGCCTAGACGGATCCTTCCCCCCTCCATAGGTGTCAAGGAGGCCACACACACACACACACACACACACCCACACACATACACCAACACATATTCACACATTTCCTATTATGTCGCTATCACACATCTTCTATAAGGCCTTCTCGCTCACTTTCACTCTTTCTTTTTCTCTTTCTGTCACGCTTTATCTTACTCTCTCTTGTCTCACAGTTTTTTTCAGTTTTCTCTCTTTTTCTCTCCCTGTGTCTCTTTCTCACTTTGTCTTTCTCTCCTCTTTTGTTGAACTCTCTTATTGTTCTCTCTTTCTCTCTTTTTCTCCTCTGTCATCAAGTCTCCCATATGTCTAATTCCCAACCCCTTCTTTGCATTTCTCCCATGTTCTTCTTAATGTCTCTCAGGTAGGCTTGTGATTTAGTCAAGCTCGGCAGATCCAATGCATGAAACATTTCCAAAACCTGACGTCATGTCACCTACTCTATCAATGGCTGTGCCTCCACCCCCCTTCCCCCACTTCTCCACTCCGCTTCCTTCCCAGGAGGCCGTTCGGCAGACAGCAGAGCGAATCAGAGAGTTGGAGCGAGCCCTGAAGGAGAGCATGAACACCTCCGCCCACAGAGAGTCGCTGTGGGCCCAGGAGGAGGCCGCTCGCATGCAAGCTCAACGCGAGGTTCTTGTCAACCGCTACCCACTCACACAACCACACCGTGCCATGTATACTACTCACTATCCAGTATCCAGCACATCAAACACAAACCATTTATGTTGTATACTTGTCCTGCATTGAATCCGGACGCACACACATGCCTACAGACAGAATAGCTTATAACATTTAAAGTAACCAAGTAATTGCACCTCCTTGTGGCCAGAGTGGCCATTGCAGACAGTCACTGTGAGCGAGGGCCCCCCCCAGTCTTCCTGGTGTTCAGCTGATCATTCCTTCTCTTTCAGTCCTATTAATAGAAAACGTCCCCCATTGACAAATCTCCCTTTTTCTCCTCTCCTCTCAGGAAGTGCCTTCTCTAATTACTCTTCAAATGTCCTTCCAGCATCTCTTTGAATTTGTCCCAGTCGGTGTGTGTGTGTGTGTGTTTATTACACACACTCTTCCTCCATAAAACCTCCATAAACCTAACAGCGCCACAGTCATTGACATTCTTTTAGACTTATTTTAAACTCAAAAAGTCATTCCTCAGGCAGCTCTCAGGGAGCTGATGTCATTATCCCAGAGTGCCCTGCTCTCCCACCATGTTCTTCCGTGGGTCTGATGAAAACAACAAGGCTCTGGTGTTGTCTCCCTATAAGGAGGTTTTACTGTCTCCTCTCTGAAACATCCGCCTGAGCTTGTGTGGCTGACAGTGCGCTGAGCTGTGTCCTCCTGAAGGAACAGGTGACCCGGCATCACCTCCTGTCCGTTCTTTTATCTGTCTGTCCGCTCATCTGACTGTCTGTCTCTCCGACTGCCCACTCGTCAATCTTTTGGTCTGGCTGTTTAACCATCCCGTTTCTTCCTGTCTACACATCTGTCTGTCTGTCTGTCTGTCTGCCCAACTGTCTCCCCATCGGTATATCTGTCTATCTGCCTGCCACCCGCCCGTCTGCCTGTCTGTGTCTGTAAGTCAGCTGTCAGTGATCAGCGCAGATCAGAGCAAACTCTTGTGACCTTGTAAAGAGAGGGGACTGAGTGCTGGCTGGGTTATCGGATCTGATTGGCTAAACCTGGGTTATGTGGAGAAGAGATCAAACATCCATACCAACCCCTATGAGACCACCTACCGGGAAGGGCCTTGTGGCTGCCGGGCCGGGGTTGGACGGTGTCAGGATAAACTGGGTTGACTTAATTCTGACTCTCGCTCTTTTCTTCGCCTTTGTCTGTTTGTCTCTCTCTTTCCATTCTTTTTTCTCACACTCCGTTTTGCTTGTGGGAGATTTAAAAGGGTCAAAGTCAAAATCGAGTTGTGTGTGTGTGTGTGTGTGTGTGTGTCTGCGGTGAGAAAGAGAAACAGAGAGAGCGAGAGAGTTTCCTTCTGGTGTGAGTGCGCATTTGAATGAGAATGACCTTGCATTACTTATGACTGCCACAAGTAATATGAGAGTAATCGGCGGTTAGAGAGAGAACAAATACATGAAACCGAACAGTGGCTGGTTCACACACGCAGTAGAGTACATGACGAGATGAACAGAGATGAAAATTAGGACTTTGTGTATAACATCGCTGTCATTATAAGCACATTAAAAAAAATGTGGCTAAGAGTTCGGACAGCCTTCCTTCAACGCTACGGCAACACATGGTATCAACGCTCTAAATCAAAATGTACACCCATTGTTTTCTGTCAACATGCAGGCGGACGTTGAGCCAACATGGACTGAACTCGCACATTTAACTTGTGAGCCACTCAACATCACGGCATCATGCTTTTGAACCGCTCAACATCAACAGTCATAGAGTCACTGTCGTTACGCTGATACATGCTGAGTCGACATGGAGTCAAGTAATGATCCTTCCATGACCCTGGGTTAGGTTATGGGGATAAATAGATAGAGGTGGAGAGAGAGAGAAGGATGCAAAGAGATAGATGGTGAATTAAAGAGAGAATGGGAGAGAGAGAAGGGGAGATTGAAATAAGAAGAGAAACAGAGAGGTATTGAGGTAGAGCGAGAAAGAAAAAAACAGAGTGGGACATGGTCCTACTAAAACATCACCTGACTGTGGCACATTTTCAGACCGCACTGCCAGCCTCATATTCTCAAATTTTTTTGCTCTCTCTTTTCTTTCTTTAGCCTCTCATTTCTTCACTCCCTCGCTCCCAGAGTAATCAGTCTCATGATTTTTAATGCGCTGAAAGTCTCCCATCAGCCAGCACTGCTGAAATGGAGTGTGGGTAATTCCCCGGGTCACTAGACTTCACACCCCAGCCAACTCTCTCTCACTTTCTCCCTCCATCTCTCTCTCAAACTCTCTTACTATCTCTCTCCCTCTCTATTTCTCTCTCTTTCTCTTTCGTACCTCTATTTGTTAATATATATGTCGATAATTAGATCCTTAATTTACCTCTTATCTGCTCTGCTCTCCATGTCCCTTTTCTCTCTGTCGAGCTTGTTCTTTCTGTCCTACTCTCTCTTTCATTTCAACTTCCTCTCTGTCCCTCTCATTCTCTCTCTTCAACTTACTCTCTCTTTCTGTCCAACACCCTGTTTCTGTCCAACTCTCTCACCTCAACATCCCTCTCTCTGTCAGTCTCTGTTTCACCCTCTCGGTGGCGTTTGAACTAGGCCTTTGAACCATCAACACCAACGTGAATGGACAAGAGGGATTTGGCTGGGCCTCTGAGCCCCAATCAGCTTAGTGTCCAGCAGGGCTTTAGGTGGTCTTAGCTGGCTTTAGCCTGACCAGAGGGCTTTCCCTTGAAGTTGAGCTAAATTAGCACGCACAAGCTCAGCCCTAAGCTGATTAAGACCCTCATTTCACTAAAATGCCCTGTATTCCTTATTAATGATGTGATTGTGAAGGGACGACTGGCTGTTTGTGTGGCTGGATTGGACTGGCCTTTGGTTGGGGGGGGTCATTCAGGATTTTATAGACCGTTTAACTGATGGTTGAGTGAAGAGTGTGAAACTGTGTCTCTTCCTTTTTCATATTATGAATCGATCTCTCGCCTATTTTGGTTTTAATTTCCCCCTCCCCAGATGTGTATTCATGAAGAGTGAGTGAGCACTTTTCTGACATCTGTGAAGCACACTCAGAGAGAGAGGAAGAGAAGAGGGCGTGCTGAAAAATGTGTGAACGATTTGGCCCCCTTCATAAAAGAGGCCCAATCCTTTTTTCCAGGTCCTTCCACATGGAAAGCCTCTCACACAAACACGCACACACAAATTCTGCTTTGAGTTTACCTAATAATGGCGGAAAGACAGAGGGGACACACTGCAGTCAAAAAGAAAATTATAAATAATTTATTTTGGTGTTCATGGCTCAGACGATTACTTCCTGGTGGAGAGTAGCTACTTCCTGTTGACAATTAGATATTTCCTGTCAAGATAATAGCCCCCTGAGGGCCAGTCTGTGGAGATACCAGCTGTCTGGATTAACAACGTACACCGCAATGGATAAAACAATATTTTCTAAGACTGTATCTCCTCAAAGGTAGCCCTTTCCTGGTTTTAAAAGACAAGCCCGCTTTTTAGATATGACCTTTTCTAAGTTTAAGTAAATCATGCCCATACCTGCTGCAGATGTAGTGAAAAGGAGAGTAAGGATATGGAAAGAATGAACGAGGTGAGAGAGGTTGACGGTATGTTAACCCACGCTTCCAAATCTACGGTCATGGGTCATGTCATTCAGCAGACCTCTGAACTAGGGTCATTTTTCCTCTCCCCTTCTGAACTTTCGCTTTGTTATTAAGCCAGGGTAGGAAGCACACACTCACCCCCCACACACACAACAGGCATTTATGAATGTGATTAAATTCAACTGACAAATTCTATTTCATTTAAAGACAACAACTTCTTCCTTTCATTCCAATTGAGCTCTGTCTCCCCACCTGTATCTCTCAGCTGGAAGAGTTGATGAACGCCTTGGAAAAGACCAGACAGGAACTGGACGCCACCAGGCAGCGTCTCTCCACTACCCAACAATCCTTGCAGGAGCGAGACAGTCACTTGTCCAATCTAAGACAGGAGAGACGTAAACAGTTGGAGGAGATACTGGAGATGAAGTAAGTCTATATCTGTCTGTAGTATTCCCGACTAGCAGAGGATTTTGACTTGTTGTTGTAAAGACGTTGAAAAGTCATCTTTCGACTCATTTTGCTCAGTGTTTTTCTCCCCTTAACTCATTGCAGTTTGCCGGGGTGGTTAAAAGGTCTGGTTGAGATGTGTGCTGATGTGGGGCAGAAGGGATAGTTGGAGCTGTTTCAGAATCTGAACCCCTTTATCCTTGAAGTTTACATCTATACATAATTTGAATTTAACTCGGCAGAATTGTGCCGCTAGTGGAGTACAATATTTACAAACAGAATAAATAGGTGGAGTGCATATCAGCTGATATAAGGAGATATATAAGGTGAATATGCATATCAGCTGATATAAGGAGATATATAAGGTGAATTTGCATATCAGCTGATATAAGGAGATATATAAGGTGAATTTGCATATCAGCTGATATAAGGAGATATATAAGGTGAATATGCCTATCAGCTGATATAAGGAGATATATAAGGTGAATTTGCATATCAGCTGATATAAGGAGATAATAAGGTGAATTTGCATATCAGCTGATATAAGATATGTAAGGTGAATTTGCATATCAGCTGATATAAGGAGATGTATAAGGTGAATATGCCTTGCCTTGTGATGTACTGTGAGGAAGCTGATTATTTCCCAGTACTGCGTAAAGCTAATATCAAATGCATTAGCCTACGTCCGGCTCAGGGTGCAGAATATGATATTTGAAATCCATGGAGGTGTGGTAACCTACCACAAGGAGCCCCTAGTGTGTGACAAGACCAGGCAGCCCTGTCCGACATCCCCCCTTCCATCCCTGGCAGCACTGAGCCTAACTGTCTTTATGCCGCGACCTGGATTTAAACACCTGGATGCAATGGCGCAGCAGCACTGAAAGGCTGTGACTTTAATAACAGCTCCACTTGGGGGCCCCCGTTTTACCTATTTTTGTACAGCCGAGCACATTAACAATCAGCGTTTTCACGTAAAGAACATGAAAACAAAAATATTGTTTTCATATTGACATCACTTCTAAAGCTTCTATACACAAGCACTCAATGTTCACTAGAAGGCAAGGAGGGCAGCACCATGGATAACTTCACAACCAGTAGTCAACCTGTATACTCATCAAATCAAAATATCAATTAGACTTATAAAATCAAGCTTTTATTTTAAGGATGCAACCGAAAACCAATAGTCTAAAGTCTACATTACTACATAATGAAAACTGACAGGTAACTAGTAGGCGTACGTACATGAGGGAAAGCCAATGAATTAATCATTCTGGCGGGGTGGTTGGAAAGATGGTGAACTGCAAACACCTGGAGTCTGCAGTTCACCATTTTGAATAGTTGAAGCATCTTTCTTGCTGAGTTGAACCTTAGGGGTCGGTTTCACAGACATAGATTACGCCTAGTCTAGGACAAAAAAAAAACAAGCTCAATTGAGTTTTCTGTTAAACTTGATTTTTTACTCCTAGAATAGGCTTAATCCATCTCTGAAACTGGCCCTAGGAGTTTCTGAATCCATTCTCTTTCCAGACAAAATTAACTGGTCAGGTCTCAAATGCCAGCTGGACAAGCAGCTTTTGTTTATGAAACATTCTGCTTCAATGTTCAATGAATAGGCCTATGTACATTAGGGTGAAGAAGGAATTGTCGCACATTGTTGAAGATTTGTCAAATGTTAAACCGATGTTGCACAGCCAACAGCACAGATGGCTCAGTCGACAAAGGCCGGATGTATCTTTGAGGACCATTGAGTTGGATCCGTTTGTTGTTGCTGGCTTTGGTCATGATTTCAATTTGCAAGGAAGTGCGAGCCACAATAAAATCAGCAAGCAGTTCTCAACCTCTGGCGTCTTGACCCAGTGCACGGCTGGTTTTACACTCCAGGTCCATAGGCTTGGTGTTGAGCTATATTATGTACAATGGAACTAAGAATGGCATGTTCTACAACACTATTTGACTTTGTGTGTGTGCGCGTGTTGACAAGTGTACTTGTCTCTGTTTATTGGTCAGTGTGTATGCCCACCATTTGTTGCTCTCTGTGTGTGCATTTGTACTCTGTGTGCAGTACTGAAGTATGAGCAGTAGTAGTCTTGCAGCCCAGTTAATAATTCCTGTTATTGAGGACAGGTGGAGCACAGAATGCCTCGGCCAACAGTTCCACTAAAGGTCACTGATCTGTGTGGGTTTGTGTGCTTGCAAGCATGTGTGTATGCATTTGTACATATGTGCCTGCATGGATTTTAGAGTGTGTTTGTGTGTGTGTGTGTGCGCATGTGTGTGCGCGTGTGCAAGCACGTGTGTGTGTGTATGTAAAAGTATGTCTAAGTTCACTTATGTGTTAGTGTTGCTGCCACATGTGTCTTTCCTTTCAGCGGTTTGATTGAAGGACTGAGTGCATATAATATCACTGTCACATGTTTTTAAGTTGAAAGGACACATCAGAGATGGCCTCAGCAGATCTCTTACATGAGTGAAGGCTGGATTTAAAAATTCTATGGGTCAATTGTAACCAACAGTAATCAAAAGGTGCAGGATTGAATGCCGGAGCCAACAAGGTAAAAAATCGGCATTTAACCCTAAATTGCTGTTAATGCGAATATGTTTTAGGTTAATTTCCCTGGTAAAATGAAAAAAAAAATCTTGAACCTTATCATTTTTATTTGGTCGCATTGTCTTACATATGTTATTACCACACGACCCAGCCTTTAATACTCTTAATGTAGGCAAAAAAAAAGTCAAGTACACAGTTATAGCAGTTTATGCGGAATAATTTTTTTCCTACCTATTAATGCAGTTCAAATGCAGACAGCAAAACAGTCCTCCAAAATTAAAAAATAATTCAAGAGAATTTGAGATTTTCAAACAATTCCAAATACAAATTGACTGCATTAACAAAGTTGCTGCATCATCCTTGTTGAGTCGCTTGTTTGTGTGTCAGAGAGTGAGTCACGGTATTTCTCAACGATATGTCTCTATTTGAGAGGAAGGCCAGCTTGAAGCCAAGTGAACCGTTTCTGTGTGTGTGTGTGTGTGTGTGTGTGTGTGTGTTAGAGTTAGTGAGTCAGGGTGTTTCACAAAGCTATGTCTCTAAGATGAATCCCAGCTTGAAGCCAAGTGAACCGTTTCTGTGTGTGTGTGTGTGTGTGTGTGTGTGTGTGTGTGTGTGTGTTGGAGTTAGTGAGTCAGGGTGTTTCACAAAGCTATGTCTCTAAGATGAATCCCAGCTTGATGGGGTGTCAACCGTGTGTCTGTGTAAGTGTGTGGTTGTCCGCTTGTGTGTGTTCCTAATTGATTTGTCTCGATCAAAGGTATGCCTCTATTATCCATAACCATATGTTCATAGGTTCATATATACCCATATGTTCAGCTTGATGTAGTGTGAATTATGTGTGTGCATGTTTGTGTACATGTGCACGTGTGAGACAGAGAGAAATACGATTTGAACCATCTAACTGTCCGTTGCAGTTTCCTCTCATCCAAGCATGTTTGGGGAAGTTTGGTTACTACGGAGGAAAGGCTTTACATTTGATACGGATATGGTAAACATGTACGCCTGTGTGGATGCCGTCCGAGCGTGTACATGCCCATGTTTTTGTGTGTATGACATGGACACATGTGAGTAATAATCTATATGTAGCTGGCTCTTCCCAGAAAACTTTATTAGATTACTTCTACTGTATCCCATCTAAAACAGTGTCTCATTCCATCTTTCTTTATGTTCTCCTTTCATCTACATCTCTTTTTCTTGGTCTTTTTCTATTTCTATTTTTTGGACTCCCTTTTCAAGTCTTTTGTCTGTTTTTTGGTCTCTGTAATTTTTATTCTCTCAACCCACCGCTCATTTAGTCCCAATACGTTTCTCTTTCCAATTCTGTTTGAGTGTCTTTCCATCTGACTTCCCATTTATTTTTCTTCTATTTCTATTAGTATCTCCATCTCTTTTAGTTGCTCTCCTCTTTTTCTTATCTCTCTTTCCTTTTGCTATTCTGTTTCTCCCTCCGTAACTATGTTTCTCTTGGATTCAGGTGAGAGTATCTGTGATGGGGCTTCAGGGACAGGCATTTTTGGTTCAAAGAAGGAAGAGTTACTCAAAACAAGCTGTGTTTAAGATGCGAGCCATGCTTTCAGCCTAGGGGAATGCGTGTGTATGTGTGTGAGTGGATGTACTTGGGGAAGGCGTAGAGGATGATTAGGGGTAGTCTGACTGACAGTGAGACAGTTTGTGTGTGGTCCAATGAGGGAGGGGCTTGACATTTGGATGTTTGTGCAGGGGTATCACAGAAGATTGAATTCTGTGTTAGACGTTTGTCCAGGTCGGTCAAACATTGTTTTTCAACTTGAAAAAAAACAGCTACAAAGGGCACTGTTGTGCGCTGTTATATTTAAAGAGCAACTGCAGCGAGAACCAATTCTTTACTCTCATTAAAAACGAGAAACACCCCATTACTGCGTCACTTTGTAGTATAGGGGATTGGGTTGGAGTTACAATTATATCAAGTCACATCCTACCTTGTCCATATATGAGACGGCAGCATCTCTTTACAGACCAGGCTCCATGTGAAATCGACCTAGCAACAATAAGAATAACCAACAATAGAGGAATTTGCATTTTGCCTTTAAATGTACACCATTGGAACACATGCATAACAGTTATAAACAGTGCATCATTTGGATTAGATAATGCTTTAAAAGTTTGGATATTATCAACAAAAAATATTTAAAACTAAATACATTTATTTATTTATTTTATAAAACATTTGGCAGGATTAAACTGTGCTGTATTTATTTATTAACAAATTTTCATATTGTGGCTTCCTTCACACTGTTGTTTTACCGTCTTTGGAACTGAATGAAACCCCTAACCCATACCCAAACTTTCTATTCATTGGTGTTAACCTGTAATTGTTCTAGCATAAGATCCACTAGATTTGAGATAGATTGGAAGTATTCGAGTTAGCAGTTAATACTGTTATGACCATTTCCCTGTACATAATAGGGGGTTCATTTGTTGGTCCTCAGTTAGCAGCAGAAATGCTAATTTTGCGTGCATTCTGCAATGCATACTTTTTTAGGAATAATTGTTTTACTTCTACCAAGTTGAGATGGTCTACCAAACAAAGTTGAGGCCAACTGCAAATTATGTCTCTTTCATAACATTGGATGGCCGTATGACATCGGACACCATCAATTTTGGGTTAGGTTTAACTTGCATCCAACTTGCGACCAGTGGTGAAGTGTAGGTATACTATAAACGGTTATGTAACCATTTGGTTATATTACTTGCAAGATGGGAATCCTTTTCAAAAACATTATCAATGCGGACAGTCTAGCATACTAGCTAGCTACCATTATTCCACATCCTCAACAATGCTCCTTTTGAGGGGCCAGTGCAGCCACAACCTAAAACATGAATGGCTGTATACAACCAGTCTCGGGGAGAAGTCCTCAATCTCAAAATATTTAAGTAGCTGCCCTTTTTTTTGATTCACTGCCCTTTCAGCAAGTGGAAAAAGCTGGTCGTTGGTCTCAAGGATTTGACAGGTGGGTGTTTGCTTGCCACGCCAAGAGACAATCTCAGTAAACCACACCCTCAAGCTATATCTTGTTTAGGCATGTCATGGCTTCTGCATTTCTTAATGAGCTCTAAAACAAGGCCAAATCAGTTGAGTGCAGCTGCTCTTTAAGTAGACTGTTGTTGTTTATGGTGATGGTTGATGGGCAGATAAGCTGTTGACTTTGACTCCAAGGGCTGTGAGTTGTCAATAGCTGAGAGACTTTTTGGTTTTATGTATTCCCACATTAACCCTTACCTTAACCATTGAGAATAAATACCTAACTCTAACCTGTATATCTAACATTAACCATTGTTATGGAGATTCCCACTGAATGAGAGGAATCCAGATACCAAGGAGTTTATATATTGAAGTTAGCATCCCAACAGTGTGCACCCCAACAATAATCTTAATATCTAACATTAAACTTAACTTCAAAACCTAATCTCTATCCCTTATTTCACCTGTAGGTATTTGCTCCCACCTAACCCATACATGTTTCTCCCCCTGAACTACATAAAAAATCCTGAGACTGAGACCTAGTTGGTTTGTGTGTGCGTGCTCGTGCGCACGTTGAATTTGCCAGGGGAGGCAGCATTGGACCAGATCTGGGACTACCATGAAAGAGATGGACAACATTACAGGACCTTTTTCCATTGGATCCATACCCCCACCTCTCCACCCAATGGCCCAGGGTGACAGCAAAGAAAAAGCGAATGATGGGGGGTTGTGGGGCACACAAGCTGAGGTATTTCAAATCTTAGAAAGCACGAGAGAAGTTTGAACAGAGGCCAAGTTTTTGTTTCTGTTCTGTGGCATTTGTCAAGAGGACCAGCTGAACCGAACCATGTGAAGCACAGGAGAGTGAACTGCCTTCCCTTGTGAGCCTCTGTTTCGCTTTCTTTCTTTGTGTGTGTGTGTGTGTGTGTGTGTGTGTGTGTGTGTATGTGTGTGTGTGTACAAAGAGACTGCAGACCCATAGCTTTTCAACACTATTAATGAAAAAGACAAGAAGGGGAAAAAATGACTTTCAATATCCTCTCACTGTACGCAAGGTTTCCTGTGTCCCTCTGCACGTGCTTCTCTGCCTGCCTTGTACAAGTATTTTTGTCTGTGTGTGTGTGTGTGTCTGTGTGTGTGTGTATGTGTATGTGTATGTGTGTTTATATGTGTGTGTACTGAGTGGAGTGTTTGATATATAAGGAGTCAGTGCAGGTCCACTGTGTCGTCCCACACAAGATAAAGTTTCTACTAGAGCAAATAATATTTCTACACACATATGTGTGCACATCCACACACGCACGCATTCCACAATTTTTTTTCCACACTTGTACACATGGTCAAAGTTTGAGTAATCTTAAAACCTACTCCCTTCCTGGAGTTTAAAAAATGTATAAATATACACCGATCTGCCATAACATTATGATCACCGACAGGAGATGTGAATAACACTGATAATCTCGTTATCATGGCACCTGTCAGTGGTTGGGATATATCAAGCAGCAAGTGAACATTCTGTCCTCAAAGTTGATGTGTTAGAAGCAGGAAAAATGGGCAAGCGTAAGGATCTGAGCGACTTTGACAAGGGCCAAATTGTGATGGCTAGACGACTGGGTCAGAGCATCTCCAAAACTGCAGCTCTTGTGGGGTGTTCCAGGTCTGCAGTGGTCAGTACCTAACAAAAGTGGTCCAAGGAAGGAAAAGCGGTTTACCGGCGACAGGGTCATGGGCGGCCAAGGCTCATTGATGCACATGGGGAGCGAAGGCTGGCCCGTGTGTTCTGATCCAACAGACGAGCTACTGTAGCTCAAAGTGCTGAAAAAGTTAATGCTGGTGCTGATAGAAAGGTCTAGTGGAGTCCATGCCTCGACGGGTCTGGGCTGTTTTGGTGGCAAAAAGGGGACCTACACAATATTAGGCAGGTGGTCATAATGTTATGGCTGATTGGTGTGTATATACAGCTCCGGAAAAAATTAAGAGACCACTACACCTTTTTCTTTCCTGTAGTGGTCTTTTAATTTTTTCGGGAGCTGTATATATATTTGTTTACATTTAATTAATGTAACAGATGCTGTTATCCAGAGCAGCATATAGTGGTAAATGTTAATATTTCAATCCTTTTTCATACTGGCCACTTGTGGGAATTCGACCCACAATCCTGACGTTCCAAGCACCATGCTCTACCAAGTGTAGCAAGTTGTAGCGGATTCAGTTGACTGCCTAGGTACAGCATTTGCCTGTACGTTAAGGTGTGCAGTACATTTGCATACAATATGATTAAAGAACTCCACAAAAATCGATACAAAATTAGGAAGACAACAAGAGCCAGAAGAAGAGAAAACCCCCAATAGGCTAGAGACAATACTGGAGGAACTGAGCCGAAAGAGAAACGGAAGTACTGAGCAAAAGGGTGTTCCACAAAATAAAAATACAGTTAACGGACGAGGAAGAAGAAATTAAAAAATGGGAGGGGAGAGGCGCGAGCGCGTTCGAGTGGAAACCACGGGACCTAGCAGTGTGAGAATGTGGAAGGGAGAGAAGGAAAGGTTGTCTGACAGGGAAGAGAGGAGTCATTTGAGTCAAGGCCTCCACAGCAGAACCATCTGACTCCACTTTCATGTAAATTGCGCATGTCTGTCTCTATTACCGCCGGGCCAGTAAGGCTTACCACGGTACGTGCACATACACACACATGCAGCAAGGTTGTTGTGATAGGTAATACTGGGACGTAGGGGGTCAATTTGGTCTGAATAGGATTCTCTGTCCTTCCCTCCATCAGTGGGGTGGGGGGTGGAGGGTGACCACACATGAACGTCCTCTGTTAATGGGTGTCAGTGCATGAGAGTTTGCAAGCGTGGGCGCATGACGTGAGGTGTATAAATGTGCTCAGTTCGCGCGCGCGTGAAACCCCCGCCACTCCTCATGGGAAAACAGGCCATTCATCATGTCTGTCTGTGCTCCTTTGCCCTCTGACACGTGTGTTTACCTTCCACATGTGTAGTACATGTTTGGCTTTTACATGTGTGTTCCGTGTAACGACTCTTCACCTGGCAACTCCAAAGTTCATTTGATGGAAGGTTTCTTTAGTGAGTTTATGAGTGTGTGGATTTGGTTGAGATATTCTGTGTTCTTTTGTGTGCATGCATGTTAGGTATGTTTGTGTTTGTGTATTGTCCCGTGTCATTGTCCCCCCTGTTGTCAAATTGGAGAACCAGGTGACATCTAGTAAAGATGATGTGTCTGTCACCTATAATCAGTCACCATCAGACAGAGCCAAAGAAAGGGCTCTATTGTGATTCTCTAAGGACTGATATGCATTAGGGAATGGAAAAAAAGACAAACTTACCATTCTTAGCCCTAACCGATGGAAAACTCCTTCAAATTTTGTCTTTTTTCCCGACTTTCTCTTTCACTAGTAACTTCTTAGTTTTTTCAGTAAATGACTCTGAACCTGCATCTGCTTCTCGCATTCACTATATCATTTTCTGATTTTAGAGTTTTGTCATCTCTTCTTGAGATAAAGTGTCTCAGGCCTAGAAACCTCCCCCTGGCCCTGTAATGCCTCCTGATCAACTCACAAGTGAAATAGGTTTTTATGGTCTAGCTAGCCCCTTGTGTGTGATTTAGAGAGCGACAAGAGGGAGAGAAGAGAGAAGAGAGAGAGGCCTGGAATTTATCACACATACCTAATAATTACTATCACAGGAAACGGTCTAGAGGAAGTTGGTGCACTAGCCTTGCTAATTAGTGTCATTCCCAACACACACACACACACACACACACACATACTCACACTCACCTAATTAGTGTCATTCCCCTGGTGTGGAAGTCAATCTGATTGGCCCTGGGGAAGCCGCCGCCCCTTACTTTACCCCGTCATATAAATCTCCTGGCAAATTGATTAGGTGGTCTATGTATCTGTGTGTGTGAGTGTGTGTTTGCGTGTGTGTGCAGGAGGTTAATTGGTTACGTGGGCCCTGAGGCTATTAAAGGGCAGGTCAGGATACAAAGCTGACCACTGGTTTCAGATGTTGTCAGGGACAAAATATCCGCCTTCAGGCTTACTGCAAATGAAGCAGGGGTGCTGTAGAGGTGAAAGGGGTGTGGGGTAAAGGATAGGGGGGAAAGGACAGCAAGAGGGCGGAAAGATTGACCCATATGTGCCTGACGGTCTTCAAGACTGACGGTGTCTTTGATGTTATGTTTGTGTTTGTGTTATTCCATAGTAATGTTGCACGTTTATAAAGTAACTCTTACAGTTAAAAACTCTTACATGAAACCAGTGTCATATACACCACCAGCCTCCTACCTCTGCCCCCTTAAAGATGCAGGCATATGGACATGTTGGGCAGGGGGGGTCCATGCGTGATCATCTTCGCCCTCTATCCTACTTCGGCCTGGTTTATATCAGGTCCTGCTGAGGTGTGTGTGTAGCGTTTATCTGTGTTCATGGGATATCAAAAGATTTACTGGAAGCTTCTAGTTCCCAGTGGGAAATTTCTCTTCAACAACACTCCAACTCTGAATTACAAGTGGGGAACTCGGACAAGATGCTGTTAACTGAGTTTCCGATTTTTGGTATTTCAACATTGACTTTTTCAATGTAAGATGATGTAGAAAACTGCTTTGAACAATTACTACAAGATCGATATGGTAAATCTAGCTATGGCAAGCAAGGTGGCTAACTTTAGCAGTAGCAAATCAGGAAATCCAAAATCAAGAAGCATGTGGAAAGAAACACTGTGTTAGTTGTTAGACTGCAAGATGAATATTTAATATTTAGTAGCCTGCATCCCCAGTGTAGCCCCTCTCTGGGTTAGCATTCATTGGATGTCTGCTTCTCACAGAATGTTTCAGTTGTAGTCCTAATGTGTGCATTTCATTAAACACAGTCCAACAGCCTATAATACTGCATGCTTATGTTTTATTTTTACTATCTTTCATCTGAACCAGTGTTAATTTCGTCAACAAAATTAATGAGAAAAATATTCATTAAATACCTGTTCCAGTAAAGAAAATAAGTAACAAACACGAAATTATCCTTGTGATAGAAGTTCTGCATAACTACCGTAATTGGATTAGAGGATTTTGGAAGAGCTTCTCCATGTTTTTTCTTGTCCAGTCAGGCTAGCTAACTTGTTTAGCTGGCTCCTGCTAACTGGCCGGATGCCCGGCTGGTGGACTGGATGGCTGGCTTAAGCATACCAAGAAATACAATCAATTTGTTTCAGAAAGTAGTGCATTTAATATATTTAATCACCGGCTAGTCATTAAATTAAGGCTAATATTAACAATCCTAGCAGGCGTCGGCCTGGCTAGCCATCCAGCTAGCCAGGCAGCCGGCCAAGCAGTAGCCGCAAGCCAGCCATCAACGCCACACATTGGATTTAAGATAACGTTCTTATAATCGTTTGATCAAAAATAAAAAGATACAGTTTAGTGTATTTCTTGGTGTGTGCTTAAGACAGCCAGTCGACTAGCCAGGCAGCCGGCCAGGTAGCAGCAGCCAGCCAGCCAGCCAGCTAGCTAGCTAGCCATCAACGCCAAATATTTGATTTAAGATAACGTTTTTTAGCAGAACGGCTTAACTGAAAATAATGAATCTAGCTAAACAAATATGCAACAATATTTCAACAAAGGTGGCATGTTGTGATTATGAAAGCGCAAAAACACAATTTTAAAGTGGATCTTAGTCAAGCTAGGACCTCTTCTATATTGAGTGCATGTGTTTAAAGTTCTACTTTTTCTGCTTGTTTTATTTGCGGGGAAAAATCGTATACTTTTGAATGGGGGCAGCTGATACTTTACTAAGGGGATGGCAGATGTTTGACTAGAGGAGGGCAGACGATTGACCAGGGGAGGAATGATGATTGACAAGGGGAGGGCTGATGATTGACCAGGGGAGGACTGAAGCTTAAACGGGGGATGTTTGACCAAGGGAGGGATGACATTTGACTTGGGAAGGGGTGATAACTGAGGAGGAGGAAGAACGGAGTTTCTTTGGAGGAATGATAATGTTCCTAATATGGATGCTGTAGGGGACACATTCTTCCCCTTATCATCTATAAAAACTTGTGTGTCTTGAGATTTGCCTTATGTATATATATTAGCTTGCTAGCTAATGTTATTTTGCTAGCTAGCAAACAGTCTACATTACACTAGGTTCACCTCACTCACAGCTAGCACCGATATGACACCAGCCAAGAAAAGACTGAAGTTAGACAAACAGGCGTTTTTTTATGCAAAGACAAAGTGAGTGGTACAGCTAGCTAGTTATAAGACATTAGAAAATATAGCTAACTAACTAGCTTAATACTGTTGTGGATCTCATGAAAAGTTGGTTAACATTGTAGTTCCCTACATAAGTAGCTGCATTTGGAATTTCAACTTAATGTGGGTCTTATAGATCAAACATTGCCATGAGGTTCTGCAGGCGTCAATGTAGATCAAGTTGTTCATGTCATATGTCCTGCATTTTAGCAGGATCAGATGGTGACCGTGAGAAGGTCCTTGTCATAGCAGGATCAGACAGCCAGGGAGAAAAGGTCAACCGTGGAGCTGAGGTGAAATGTTGTCTTTAACTTAAATAAAATTAGTTATGTTATGTGTAGCCCATATCTTGAATGTTCATATTTATTAGCAGAACCAGAAGGATGTTGAGTCAACCAATGTAGTCATGCAAGAGAGTGGTGGAGCTTGGGAGGTGAGGTTGTGAAATTCAAGTACAGTACAGGCAAAATGTACATGTAGATCACATATCAGGCTCACACATTGAAATACAGAGGTCTGTTGTAGCTCTTTACAAAGAGCACACAGCTCCTCTCGGTTTTTCGATAACTTATTCATGTCACCTATAGAACAATCATATATGCCAATAATCTGGGAGACTAGAGCTATGCATTGGCGTTGAAATCAACTCGATAGCCACACTACAACCCCCGGGAGGGACCTGCAAATACACGCCGTCCACAGCCTATTCATTTTGGCCCTTGTCTTCTATGTATTCTGTTTTTGTCATTTTTTTTCGTATGATGAGAACTTCAATTAAAACACATTCTTGTATTTTCAAATTCATTAACCTTTGCAAACAAACAAATTCTGTAATTCATTATTTTTTAGACTTCTGTATAGTTTAATGACAAACTAGTAGATGAACTGATGCTCTGGCTGGATGGTGATGCTGCGGAGGAGAATGTCCATGCTAATAGAGACGCTTTGTATGCTAATGATGCCAAACAGCGTTTGGCTCTGGCGGTTACTAGGGGTCAAAAAGACCTGGCGGTTCTAGTATTAATGTGCCGGGGGGTAGTAAGGTCAATTCTCCTTCTCCACTGTAAATCCTTGTAAACCTAAGGAATGCACTCTCTAAATTTTCTTGTCTCCTGCTCCTTTCAAACTTAGGAGGACATGAGGTCTTGGCCCACACCTCCCGAGCAGCAGGCTCTAAAGACTCGTTGCTGCCACTGTTCAAAGTCCTCCTGGCTGTGTTGAAGATTAAGACGATACCTGACGATTCCAGCTGCCAGTCTGATAACCGCTCCCCCAACCCCCCCCCCTCCACCTGGTTGTCCCTGTCTTTGTCCATCTGGTCATGCTTCTGACCTGGATTAGGTTTTATAGACTCTGGACACAACCCAAATGCATTTACTAATTATTACAACGTGTACTCTTAAAATGTTCACCCGGCACAGCCAGAAGAGGACTGTTTCCTCTCTAGGTTTCTTCCTAAATTTCGGAGTTTTTCCACGCCACTGTGCTTCAACATTGTTGTTGCTTGCTCCTTGGGGTTTCAGGCTGGGTGTTTTGTAAAAGCACTTTGTGACAACTGCTGATGTAAAAAGGGCTTTATAAATAAATTTGATTGATTGAGCTAGCTGTCATACATCTTCCAATCACCTCTCCCTCCACAAATGTTTACATTTTGGTCAGTTAGCAGGTGCTCTGAGACAGAGAGACCAGCAGGAGCAATAAAGGTTAGGCCTTGCTCAAGGGTAAACTAAGGACTTTCATCTGGGGAATTTGAAACAGCAACATGTCAGTTACCAGCCTAACACTCAGTTACCTTTCACGACTGGATGATGTGAGCAGAGATCTTTCACAAGTAGATACATCCATATTTTCTACCACCCCAGATATATGAATTCTTTTAAGATCCAATACCTGTGGTAGTCTGCAGCATCCAAGCACTGAATAAACAGACGGATGGGATGGACAGGAACAGAAAAGACGTATAGACTAATTAATACACATGAATAGAAGGGTTTTTCATTAGCCAGTAGATTGTTATTAAACCTGTTATTTTACCAGATAAGTTGACTGAGAACACATTCACCATTTAGAACAATGACCTGGGGGAATAGTCACAATGGGAGGAGAGCCGATGAATGAGCCAATTGGAGGCTGGGGATGATTAGGTACCAATGTTGTTATGAGGTCCATATTTGATATTACGGTTTAAAACCCATACTCATACCATCAGTGACATGGGCTCTGTAGTGACCAGTCAGGACCCAGTTTAACATCCCATCCAAAAGACAGCACAATGTTCAGGACACTTAGAGCAACGTCTGGTCTTCCAAATATTGGCCTACCCTGTTAACTTTAGAGGCAAGCCAGCAATGGGAGATTGAAAACTTCTATAGACAGAATTTCAGTATGCCATGCTTATCATTCTCAGAAGTATTCATGTAATCGCTACCTGCTCTTCTGGAAATTATTGCCTGTCGCATCTCCAACAGTGCCTGTAAACCAGAGTGATCAACAGTTAATGGGCACTGGTCCTTCACACTTATC
>JACXGI010007732.1:15032-35693 GCA_016801175.1 Esox masquinongy
GGAGGAGGTATGGGGTAGTCAGTAGATGGAGGGGGTATGGGGTACTCACTAGATGGAGGAGGTATGGGGTAGTCAGTAGATGGAGGGGGTATGGGGTACTCACTAGATGGAGGAGGTATGGGGTAGTCAGTAGATGGAGGGGGTATGGGGTACTCACTAGATGGAGGAGGTATGGGGTAGTCAGTAGATGTCGTTATAAAGGTTCAATGTTCCCGTTTTGTGGAATGTGGACAAGACAGTCATTTCAGGTGTTTAACCAGGGCTGGAAAGGGAAAGAGGAGATGGCAAAAGGGAGAGGGGAAGAGGGAAAGAGAAGAAAGGAGAGTGATAGAAAAGAGAAGAGATGGGAAGAGGAGAGGGGAAAAGGAGAGAGAAGAGGGGAAAAGGAGACAGAAGAGGGGAGGTGGAGAGGAGAGGGGAATAGGATAGGGGAAGAGGAGAGAAGTAGGGAGAGAGGAGGCAACCTTGGAACTTAGAAAGGGGTGGGAAAAGTAAGGAATGAGAATGGCAGGATGGGGGGGTCCATAATTCATCAGCCACTCATAATGGAGGCATTGGCCTGAGAAGGAACAGGCGGGAAACCTGATCCATGGCAACACAAAGACCCTTGTTAGAGACACAGCCCTGTCTCTAGGCAAACTAACAGTAGATATGACTGCACCCGCTCTAAAAACCTGCTTCCATACATACTGACATAACCACCTGCATTTAGATACAGACTGCTTGGAAGCTCAGTACTCTACCAACAATATGCAGGTCTAGACAGGAACATTAGGATCAATGCAAAGTACAACAGCAAAATGAATGTATACCGTAGTAGAACAGCAGAGTCAATGCAAAGTAGGTTAATGTAATGTAGAACAGTTAGGTTAATGCAAAGTAGAACAGTTAGGTTAATGTAAAGTAGAACAGTTAGGTTAATGTAAAGTAGAGCAGTCGGGTCAATGTAAAGTAGAACCACAGGGGTAGTGTAAAGTAGGACAGTCGGATCAATGTAGAGTAGCACAGTAGAGTCAATGTGAAGTAGAACAGTAGAGTCAATGTAAATTAGCAGGGCTATGGAGTATCTCACTCTATGTGGTTGACTTGTGGTGTTCGGTAGCTGTAGGACCAGCTGGGCGTGGTGTTCTAACTGTGTTCTTTGGCAGGGAGGCAATCCAAGCTCTGGGCCTCCCTTAGATGTGCTTTAGTTGACTTCCCTCTGGGAGCAACAGAGAGGGTGTATTTGTTCTGTGGAACACAGAGGAAAACCATGTGTGTGTGTCCATGTGTATATGTGTTTGTGTTTGTCTGTGTGTCGTGTTTGTGTGTGCATGTGTGTGTGTGTGTGTATGTGTTGTGTTTATGTGGCATGCTCTGAGCCAGAGCGCAGGATTCCCTTCCTCTGTTAGTGTAAGGGACCTGGCCTGAAGACTATATGAGGACCGACAGGACCCAGTCAGGGTAAAAAACAACAACAAGATGGAGGGAGAATGTGAAATGGAGTGACAGAAAGAGAGAAAGAGAAGATGAGGACAGAAAGGCATGAATCCTCCTAACCCTCATTGGCACATTCAAGTATGCTAAACCTGAGGGAGATGAAGTCATTTAGGGTGTAGAGGCTCATTAGTCCCACAGTAGCTACTTCGTTTGACCCAGAAAACCTGCCAGCTCCTAAGGGAAGCGCTACCTCACAGGAACAGTTCTCTGTTTAGTGTTAAATGGCTCGTACATTTCTTACCGCCTTATTTCACAGCTTGATGTGTTGTATGCTGTTTGTATTTCATTGGCCTGAACAGTCCAATGTACTTTCTTACAAGTAACTTTAGAGTGCCGTATTATATTTACTGTGTACATAGAATTTTCTGTACATACTATTTATATCTGAGAGAGGGATGTGTAGAGAGAGAGAAAGAGGGAGATAGGGAATGAGAGGTGTAGATAGAGAGATGAAAAATGGATAGAGGTAGAAAAAGAGGAGGTCTGTCATAGGCACTACATCCTTTTGACCAGATCTAGTAGTCTGAAGTCATGTTATGTCAGGTCCAGCAGGCTGGCCTAGTCTATACTTTTCTAGTTAATAATTAACCATATTCCTTCCACCGGGTCATTTAACAAGCCTGGTTATTGAGTTGAACGTACTTGTGCCACGCCCTGAGATGACCCAGATAGGTTTATCTCCAATAACAACATTACCGACTGAATAAATAGGATTCCCCAACAAAGATTCTGTTTCACTGGGCTGTGCCCGATGTTTAATAGAAAGTTATTGTTGGAATAAAAGGTTTTACCTCCATAACTGAAACTTCTCAGGAAGTAGAAAACAGCTATATGTTCTTTCTTGACAAAGGTAAAATTTACAAAGCATCCAAAGCTTTTTAGATTTGCTGGTTACTATGGTGTGTTAGAGGTTTTTCATATCTAAAAAATTATTAATAATAATAATTGGCAAATGTTGGGTCAGTATCGCGGACATAGATTAAACCTAGTCTTGGACTAGAAAATGCACAACAGAACTGAGAAGCACCACAACCTCAAATATAATCACATTTAACAACAAAACAGCACAACATGCCAATGGGAAGCCACACGTGCATGAACGCATGCACATACTCACATGCACACACAGACCTATCTTCACACCTGCACACAAGGATAAACATAGTAAATTTGAGATACCAGTGACCAGTGATGGGCAGTGGTAATGTTTGGGTCTGTGTGTGTGGGTCTGTAAGCATGGGTCTGTGAGCGTGGGTCTGTGAGCATGGGTCTGTGAGCGTTGGTCTGTGAGCGTATGTCTGTGTGTGTTAGTCTGTGAGCGTGGGTCTGTGAGCGTGGGTCTGTGAGTCTCAATAAGATTTTGTGTTTTTTGCTTGTGGGTCCGTGACCGTGGGTTAGCAAGCGTGTGTCTTTGATAAAGATAGTGTTACGACTCTGTCTCAATTAGGTTGTATGTTTTGGTCTGTGAGCGTGGGTCTGTGAGCGTGTGAGTGTGGGTCTGTGACTGTGTGTCTGTGAGTGTTTGTTTGTGAGTGTGTGTGTGTGTCTATGTGATATATTGTTACACCTCTCAATTAAGATATGCGTTTAAGATAAGCATCATTGCCCATCATTGGTCACTGGTATCTCAACTTTGCTGCATTTATCTTGGTGTGCAGGTGTAAAGAGAGGTATGTGTGTGTGTGTGTGTGTGTGTGTGTACATGTGTGGGTTCCCATTGGCATATTGTACTGTTCTGATGTTACACGTGATTAATTTGAGGTTGTGGTGATTCTCAGTTCTGTTGTGCAAGTCATTTCTAACTGTCTGATGGTCAGTCAACACCTGCCAAGCCAACACTTCAATTTAATATTGATAAAACTCGTTATATAAACTGTATCTATCTGATTACTGCATCATTAGATTAAATATATTATGTTACAGCTGTGTGTGAGTTTCTGTGTGTGTGTCATGTGAAGAGAATTAGAGAGACTAACTCATACAGTATCTCAACACACAACAGGAAACTGTGAAATACCCCCAACCCACCACCCTGCTGCCAGATGTGTGTGTTTGTTTGGGGGGGTGGGTGTGTGAGTGCGCCCGCGTGCTTGCGTGCGTGTGTGTGCTCCTTCCGTAATGCTTCAGTGAAGAGAGTACTCCACTGGGCCCACACCTGCAGCCTGTCACTATGCAAAAACACAATGTTTGTCCTGACTTGTTGTTTTTAATATTTTACTCACCAACACTGCTATGACACCATATCTATGGTTCTACCATAGACTCTGCATACTGTTTATCGTTTCAGTCCCGTACAAGATTATATTTATGAAATAAAAAAAGAAATATGGAAATACATGAACCAGGTATTTTTCAATACCACACGTCATTTAATTTAATTCAAAGGGCTTCATTGGCATGAGAATACATCAGGCTTACATTGCCATACCAAGAGGAACAAACTCAAATAAAAAAGTCAAATAAAAAAAAGTAAAAATTAGAAATGTTAAAGTAACTTTATATACAAACACACAGAATGGGCGCAGAAAGATAACGACATAATGCTATACTATTGGCTCAGTACAGTGTTATAACAATATTGTTCAACAGGTTCAATACATAATTAGTGAGCGAGAACTAAAATAACATACTTTAGTGGTGCAGTATTTACAATTTTGTGCCCCATTCGTTCCCTTTTCTCATGGAAACTGATAACAGATCTGGATGCTGTGATACACATTGTGGTATTTTACCTAACAGACATGGAAGTTCATCTTTGATGTGCTGTCAAATTATTTGTGTGAGGGAGTGTCTGTAATGTGGTCTTATGTTTGGCAGGTTAGGAGGTGCAGCTCAGTTTCCACCATGTTTTGTATTTGCTTTCTCTCATTTTCTCTCACTGATAATGGCTGCCCCTCAAGTCATTAACAAGGCTATGTTTAGTGAATATGTACATCTTTCCTTCTGATGCAGTTCCCAGAGTGTGGCTTCTACGGCATTTATGACAAGATCCTGCTGTTCAAACATGACACAGGCACTCACAACATCCTGCAGCTGGTCAAGGCAACCCAGGACATCCAGGAAGGAGACCTGGTGGAAGTTGTTCTCTCTGGTCAGGAGCACTCCTCTCCCTTTCTCATCTTCTACCATACTTCATGACTCATGCTTTCATCCACCTATCATCCTCATCTTCCTTCTGCCTTTACCCTATTTTGCTTTGACATAATACAGTATAATTGTTAAAGTGACTGACATGCTGATGCCCTGACAGATTGTGTTTCTCTGTGTTGCCTGACTGACTGGTGTTTCTGTGTATTTTCTGACTGGTGTTTCTGTGTGTTTTCTGAATGGTGTTTCTGTGTATTTTCTGACTGGTGTTTCTATGTATTTTGTGATTGGTGTTTCTTTGTGTTGTCTGACTGAGTGTTGTTTCTGTGTATTTTCTAACGGTCTGGTATTTTTTTATGTAGTCTGACTGATTGGTGTTTCTGTGTATTTTCTGACGGTCTGGTAATTCTTTGTATATTCTGACTGACTGGTGTTTCTTTGTATTGTCTGACTGACTGGTGTTTCTTTGTATTGTCTGACTGAATGGTGTTTCTTTGTATTGTCTGACTGTCTGTTGTTTCTCTGTGTATTCTGACTGACTGGTATTTCTCTGTGTTGTCTGACTGACTGGTGTTTATCTGTGTATTCTGACTGGTGGTTCTCCATGTTTTCTGTCTGACTGGTGTTTTTCTGTGTTTTCTGACTGGTGTTTCTCTGTGTTTTCTGACTGACTGGAGTGTTTCTGTATTTTGTCCTACTGCAGCATCGGCCACCTTTGAGGATTTCCAGATCCGGCCTCATGCCCTGAACGTGCACTCGTACCGCGCCCCCGCCTTCTGTGACCATTGTGGAGAGATGCTGTTTGGGCTGGTCAGGCAGGGCCTCAAATGTGACGGTATTAGAGATGGCAGTTCTGTCTGCTGGATTAACATTTACAAGAGCGTGAAAGCAAATGCATGAGTTTGTGGTTGGTCGTGCATGCTGTTATTAGCTGTTTAGATACTTCCTCTTCTGGGTGAGCTCAATCCCCCTGTCTCTCTCTCTCTCCCTGTCTCCCCCTGCAGGTTGTGGACTGAACTACCACAAGCGCTGTGCCTTTAGCATCCCAAACAATTGTAGTGGGGCTCGCAAACGGCGCCTGTCCAGTAGCCAGTCGCTACGTCTGTCCACCACCGATTCCTTGAGCAGTGTGGGGACTGTCTCAGTCAGCACCTGCAATGAGGAAGCCAGTCTGGTCCCTAACTCCACTTGTACCGCGTCAACATCTTTGGGCCTGTCCAGCAGCTCCTCCATCACCAGACCCATGGTCCGTGCTAACACTCAGATGGTATTTCATCAACAGTATCTTCCTTGGTTGTGTAATTCGCCCGTGCCGGGTTGGCTCATCTCCATTCCATTTCAGTAAATTCAGGAAGTAACTCATTTCTTTTCAGGAAATATGTCCATTTATTTCTCTGAATTAACTGAGGTTGAATGGTCTTGATTTAAATTTGGTTCCGTGTAACAGTTTGTGGAAGGTCAAGAATTACACAGAAAATGGAAAGAGCAGAAGTTGAAATGGTCATACGCATATGATACTGAAGGCCAACAACAAAACAGTACTTTTATTTTCAGATTCCCACTCAAGAACAATTATAATAAAAAAACTGCAAAAAACAAAGTTAATAATAATAATAACAGCAGAATACATTATCAGCCATGAGGAAAAAAAACCCAAAAAACTTATGAGTAAGACCCCTCAAGCTGCTCTCCCTCCTCCTTCGCCTCCTCCCGTCCCCTTCTCTCCCTCCTCCTTCGCCTCCTCCCGTCACCAGCCGCGGACCCCCAGTGAGGCGCGGCGGTTCTACACGGGACGACCTGTGCACCTAGACAAGATCCTGATGAGCAAGGTCAAGGTGCCGCACACGTTCGCCGTGCACTCATACACGCGTCCCACCGTGTGTCAGTACTGCAAGAGACTGCTTCGGGGACTCTTCAGACAGGGGCTGCAGTGCAAAGGTCAGTGTGGGGTCAAAGGTCACTGTTTGGGCTCCTGGGAACACCAAGAGGGTGTGTGTAGCTGCTTTGGAATGTTCACTGTAAGAAGAGTAACCCACATGAGCTGTTTAACAATAACATTGATTGTTCCCATTGTATCCTAGACTGCAAGTTCAACTGCCACAAGCGCTGTGCTTACAAGGTTCCCAATGACTGCCTGGGGGAGACACTGGGAGGTAAAGAGAGACACGTGTTGTTGTATCATGTTGTTAGGAGGGTGGCTGTGGTTTGCTAAGCCAAACTTTTGATAACCCACATCACGGTAGAATGCAGAGGGAATTAGTAACGCCATCTTCATAACTGATTTGCACCTACTTACAGTGTATTATAGTACTTACTACGTCTCACATTTTTTGTATTTTCTCAGACAGCAGAAGCGGTAAGTACTGCCTACTGACATAATGTTATAACTGGGCTTTGTAATGGAAGGTGGTGTTATCCTGTTTCTCATTTCTGGTCTCCTGATCTCTCTGTAACCATGGCTGTCTGGTGTCTGGCTGGGTCCTTCTCTGTCCTCCAGACATGTTGAGTCCCAGTGTGGACCCAGAGGTGCCCATGGACTACAGCAGTGAGTACACCGACTCAGACAAGTCTTCTCTGATAGACGATTCAGACGAGTCCTGCAGCATCCCGGGTTCATTCTCCCCTGAGAGCAGCCAGGACGGGACCAGTGGGGACCAGAGGTTAGCACACGCCCATATGCAGATACACGTAAACGCACACGAACACACAACACACACCCTAACTGTGTCCCTCTGTTTATCAGTGCCCTCTTCATCCCGTTGATGAGGGTGGTTCAGTCAATGAGGCAGACCACCCGACGGTCCAGTACGTCCATCAAAGAGGGTTGGATGGTTCACTACAGCAACAAGGACACCCTGGTAATACAACTGGCTGACTGACTAAACAGCAGGCTGGCTGGTTAGCTGAATGGCTGGCTGCTGATTGCCTAGCTGAATGGCTGGCTGACTAACCTGCTAGCTGGCTGCCTGACCGGCAGTCTGGCTAGCTGGCTGACTGACTGTCTGGCTGGCAAGTTGACTGACTGGCTGTCGGGCTGACTGACTGACTTACAATATAATGGACAAATGTTCTAGTCCAGGGGTATTCACATCTTACACTACGAGGTCCAGAGCCTGCTGGTTTTCTGTTCTACCTCATCATAATTCCACCCACCTGGTGTCGCAGGTCTAAATAAGTCCCTGATTAGACGATTGCAATGAAAAAATTGATGGAACTGACATTGATGTCCAGACTTGAATGCCCCCGCTCTAGTCTATGCTACACTAGAGTCTGAGAATTTTTCATTCAGGTAACTATTTTAGTTCTCCATAATGACACAATGGTTTATGACATGATTTATCAGTTGGTCTCTCTTCCCTCCAGCTCTTCACCACAATGTTCCCTGTCTGACTTTCCCTCACATGTAAAACGTCCACCTCTTTTGCCATTAATTATCTTCCTTTTCATCGATGTGAAAGGGTGTTTGTGTATTTCTGGGTGAGTGTGATGGATGGCATGTACCTGCTCTCTACTTCACTCTAAAAAGCACTCAAGATACGTGCATGGAATTCACAAAAACTTTTTCTCCTTCCACTTAGAAAGGGTTTCTGTTTTCCTGAACTCCCACCTGAGAAACTTTCAGGCTCGCCAAAGTTAACCAGTCATACTAACCTCTTTAACAGTGACTGTTTCTTTTCTCCTTTTCTCTTCCTACCATTCCTCTCCTCCACCTCTCAGCTTACCTTCCTCATCTTTCACCTTGTCCACTCATCCTGGACCACCGCCTCACCTTTGACCCCTGAGTGAACCCTGGTTGACCCCTGAACCCTTTAACTCCCTGTCCCCCTCCCACTCCTCCTGCATCCCCACAGAGAAAACGGCACTACTGGCGCCTGGACTGCAAGTGCATCATTTTGTTCCAGAACAACACCACCAACAAGTACTATAAGGTGAAGTATTCATTTACATTGTAGAAATTTAGATGACGTGCTTATCCAGAGTTACATTCCTACATTGTCCATGACCACTTGGACTGAATAAGCCCAACACCGCATTTCCGAGGTTTTACATAAACCTGGTCTATCACGCACTCGATCTAAAATGGTATTCAGGTTTTTTCCCCTTGTTTGTCTACACAATGTATTCCACGTTTTCAGATTTTCTTCTGTGTGTTGACGTTCACTGAATGTCTTGGCAAATTCACTTGTATGACTTGACATATTTACTGGCATGTCTAGATATATTTAATGTCGTGTCTTGACAAATTCACTGGGATGTCTTGACAAATTCACTGGTATGTCTTGACAAATTCACTGGCATGTCTCGACATATTCACTGGAATGTCCTGACATATTCACTGGCATGTCTTGACATATTCACTGGAATGTCTTGACATATTCACTGGCATGTCTTGACATATTCACTGGAATGTCTTGACATATTCACTGGAATGTCTTGACATATTCACTGGAATGTCCTGGCAAATTCACTGGAATGTCCTGGCAAATTCACATCCTCCTCCCTGTCCTGCAGGAGATCCCTTTGTCTGAGGTTCTGGAGGTGCGCCCCGCCGGTGACTTCAGCCTGGTTCCCCCAGGCACCAGCCCCCACTGCTTTGAGATCATCACAGGGACCATGTGCTACTTCGTAGGAGAGGACCCCAACATCCCCATTCTGACCCCCACCACCCCCCAGTCTTTCCCTCCAACACCTCCTTTGCCAAACAACGTAGCTCCCAATAGCGGAGTGGGGCGGGAGGTGGCCAAAGCATGGGAGAGTGTCATTCGCCAGGCCCTCATGCCAGTGATTTTCCAGGACGCACCACCGGCAGAAGGGCACACCCCTCACAGTAAGATATAGAGTAGCATTACAATACATGATACACGGTAACATCAGAATAGCTTCCTTAGTTCCAGTTACGGCTTTACAAACAAGTTAACCGTCTAAAAAGAAAACAGTCATGGGATCTGGATTTGGTCTCATTCTGGGACTGAGGCTAGATTAGCAGCACTGCTGTTTGGTATCAGGGGATGGTTGGTGCTGTGTGAGATTTACTGTGAAAGGCTCATGAGTGGTGTGCAGTCCAAAGGTTGGGGAACTGACTGGGGATCTGTTCACAGAACTCTTTGTTCTCTCACTCCACTAAGCTCCTTCTCTCTAGTGACCCAGCATAACCCAGAGGGAAAAATGACTCAGATGGAAGAGCAAAATATTTTAACATTGACGGTCAACATGTTTTTACTTTGATCCGCAGGACAGGCTTCTGTCAGCATCTCAGTGTCCAACAGTGTGATTCAGGAAAATGTGGTGAGTAGCGTCTTTACTCGCAGTCACCAAACATGGTAACACATCATACGTCCACTGTCATTTCCAAAGATTTTATGGGGTGTTGATGATGATGTATTGATGATGATTATGATGGCTATGGCACTGATGACAGTGATCATGATGATAATGTTAATATTACTGTTTGTTATGCTTCGGTCAATGTCTTCTGCAGGACATTGGCATGGTCTACCAGATCTTTGCAGATGAAGTTTTGGGTTCTGGCCAGTTTGGAGTGGTGTATGGGGGTGAGTATCTTTGATCATTAAACTCTCTGTTTTGATATGTTGAATCTCCGTTTGTTGGACTCCAGTGATTTTCTCCCATCCTCCCATCCACACTCAGGGAAGCACAGGAAGACTGGTCGTGATGTGGCAGTGAAGGTGATCGACAAGCTGCGCTTTCCCACCAAACAAGAGAGCCAGCTGAGGAACGAGGTGGCAATACTGCAGGTAACTATCACTGGGACGGGGATACTGTACATTCAGAATGACAGAGGCCTCTGGTGAACCAAAGGCCATTTGAGCATGGATATTAGCATTGAGGATTTCCTCCACAGAGATTGATAATAGTCACTAGTGAACAAAATCCCTGTTTATGATAAACATCTCAAATAAGGCTTCCAGTGGCTGATTCTTCCTAATGTCACGGTTTGAGTCGGGGCAATTAGGTTTGATGCTCTACACAGCTGACTACATTAAAAGGGCAAATGCCCTCAGTGGTGCTGCCTGTGCTTACTGATGACATAACGTTAAATATAGAGATGTTGTCGAAAGGGTGGCCTCTTTTATCCATCTCTGTGACACTCGCCATTTTAATATGATGATAGTCGACTGGATGGGACTACAGTGGGGAAGTCTTTATGCCGACCCGGTTCAAGTCATCAAAATGGTTCAGCCCAAAATGGCTCCTCAAAAATGAAGTTGGCCTCAAAGGATGCGTTCTCTGTCCATCTCTGTGGTCTTTCACTACATTGCTGTTTATTAGCTACAGTGTGGGTACTCTATGTAGTTCACCACCCCGAATGTAGGGAATGGCGTGACATTTGGAACGTACTCTAAGTCAGGCTCCCACCTATGGAGGGTCCATTTTTACACCGCGTGGTTGTCATGACAACTGAATTTAATTACGGTGGCAGGTTCTGGAACAGAATCATCGTCTCCACTGGTGTCCTGAGGTAAAGGTTAAGTGACAAATAAACACAGCCTTGGCAGTACACTCTAGCTAACAGCTGCTCTGTCTCGCTCTGTCACTCTTTCATACTCTCCACTCTTCATCTCTCTGTTTTGTCACCTCTCCATCTGTCCATTCTTTCCCTGCTTCATATTCTGTCATTTCCCCTCTTCTTCTACCCTCTTCCTGTCGCTTCCTGTCTACCTCGCTGTCTCCCCCTTGTTTCTCTCAGAGTCTACGTCACCTCGGCATAGTCAATCTGGAGTGTATGTTTGAGACTCCAGAGAAGGTGTTCGTGGTGATGGAGAAGCTTCACGGAGACATGCTGGAGATGATTCTGTCCAGTGAGAAAGGCAGGCTTCCAGAGAGGCTTACCAAGTTCCTTATCACACAGGTGTGTTTGTGTGTGTGACTGTTTGACACTGCATTTGGTCCAATTTTCACTAAATACTTATGTTTCCTATAGCTGTGCTATATAATATTTATCTATTTGTGTTTCCTATAGCTGTACTGTATATTTTCACTAAGTTGATTTTGTGTGCGTGTTTCCCCAAATGTTTTTATATCATGTAAATTAACTTGCTGTGTGTATGCGTGTTATGTTTGTGTACGTGTCTGTAGATCCTGGCAGCCTTGAGGCACTTGCACTTTAAGAACATCGTCCACTGTGACCTGAAGCCTGAGAATGTCCTTCTGGCCTCTGCCGAACCCTTCCCACAGGTTAACAGACCCACGTCTAACTTAACTACTATCATTGGTGGCTCCTGATTAGCTATGTAGTACAGCCTGTTCCAAATGTGACAAATAGCTTAAAATGTTTTGCTCTGTTAACATGAAGGGCATTAATATATAATACTTGCAGTGACAAGCATGAATTTAGTTTGCAACATAATTAAATAAAAGTATTATGTAGAATACATATTCCAATATAATAAATATTGACTACAATTGATGGTGCGTACTATACTGTACTGTACAGAAAAAAACAATTATATGGCAGCTTGACAGAAAATATATCTAGTTAGATAGCCAGAACAATAATTAGCCAACCAGGGATTCTGATCCACACAACTTGCCTTGACTAACCAGAAGTAACCCTTCAAATATTTAGGTTATTAAAAGATGAACAATCCCTCAAACAACATTGTTGCTGAGGTTGCCTTGCTAGTTAAATACAGCCAGGGTGTCATCTCAGCAGTGATTAGTAATGACAACAAAATTACGCGGATTTGTAATAACAATTTCAAGCTGATCCCAAAGCTAAGCACGAGCCAGCTTGTTAATCTAGCGAAATATGATTACACATTTGACAACAACCCAGATAGCAAAAATGGTCTGCCTAGTTGATGGTCCACCACGTCCCACTCAACAAACACGGGGGGGGGGGCAATTACTCATTACAGACGATAAGCATGCAGCTGATCCGACCAGGTCAGTCCACTGACAACGCTCCACCAGCAGACCGATAGTTCACTGCTAGTTGGAATCTCTTGTTTGGATGGCTATAGCTAAACAAATGTCTATATACTTCCACAAAATGTATCAATTGAGTTATTTCCTGGCATTATGGCGAAACAGTCTAACTGTCCAAAATCCCATATTCCATAATCTGAGAACAATATAGGTTCTATAATTGCTGGCTTTCTTGTCCTTTATTAATTGCCAGCTCAAAAGAACTTTACTGTCAATTTGTTTGAAAGCTTCTACAGCCAAGTCTAGCTCTATGATATGTTATTTTTGGCTAACAGGTTTGCTAATATTTAGCTTAGCTTTGCAAACTATTCCCGAAAAGTGCAGCCACATAGGCATGCTTCCTTCCATTCCAGTAACGACTATATTTTTCTTATGAGCATTTTTCTGTTCTCTATCTTATGTAATTTGATGCTGCATCTTGTTTGATTCAAATGCACTTTTTATCTTGTCCAGCAGAGTGACTATTGCTTGCTCTTTGGCGCCCTCTAGGCAAAACCTGAGGGAGAGCGCTATCTTATTGAATACATAGAGAACCGGTCATTAATTTCAATGCCCCAAGTGGTCCATTCACACTGTGATGTAAAATTGTGATGAAATGTGATGAAATCCCTAGTATCTCATTGGTGCATCCCTCCGCATTGGCAATTAATTGACATGCGATATTAGCACTGGACATTATGCCCAATGCCTACAGTAGAGCTTCTGTGAGACAGATTGGTAGTTAACAAAAAATCTTGTTTTTAACAATATTTTTGTTAACTGTAAAATGTAAACACATCTAGAACACTTATCATAATTTGTAATGTAATCCATAACATAAGAAAATATCCTTTATATATATATATATATACATTTTTTTTTTTACAATTTCAAGTGGGGCTCTTATGCTGAAATGGGCGGCCACCACTGGCTGCTGTCTATACATTAATGGGGACCTCCTCTTTCCCTTAATTTTAACCCTAACTCCAAAGGTAACGTTTACTGTAAACCTATAATTGTAAACCTAAGACAAATAACTTTTTCAAAATGGGAAACAGAAAATGTTTTTGGTTTAACCGCAGCTTTGACTCTTTGTCCCCAATCTACTAAATGGTACATATGTATAGAAATTATATGCCGCTCCCTATCTTTAATCCATCCCTCCCTGCCTCTGTATATCTTCAGGTAAAGCTTTGTGATTTTGGCTTTGCCCGTATCATTGGTGAGAAGTCGTTTCGGCGTTCCGTGGTGGGAACCCCGGCCTACCTGGCCCCGGAGGTTCTCCTGAACCAGGGCTACAACCGCTCTCTGGACATGTGGTCTGTAGGGGTTATCATGTACGTCAGCCTCAGTGGGACCTTCCCCTTCAATGAGGACGAGGACATCAACGACCAGATCCACAACGCTGCCTTTATGTACCCACCCAACCCCTGGAAACAGATCTCACCTGATGGTAGGATTTACACACACACACACACACACATACAAAAACTTTACATTTTACTATTGTTGTGGTAATCCCCAGATCCTAAATCCTGTTTTTCCTAAACACATACACTTTACTTTAACCCTAAGCCTAACCCTTTAATCCAAAACCTAACCCTGTAACCTATCCTATAATCCCTAACCCAAATAGAGTATATATGCTTTTCATACATGTGTCTTATTCCAGCATCAGTAAGTACAGCTAAATCTACAATGAATTATGACACGTCTATGGTATTCACCTGCTCTCTGTCTGTACTTCTGTCCAGCCATCGACCTGATAAACAACTTGCTGCAGGTGAAGATGAGGAAACGTTACAGTGTGGACAAAAGCCTCAGCCACTCCTACCTACAGGTGTGTCAGCATCACTACAGTGCACCTCACTGACCTGCTTCTTATCCTATGTATTCAAATCACTAATCTCATCATCTTCCCTCCCTTGTTTCTTCTCCTCCTCTTTATCCTCTCCACCTCCGTCTCCTTGTCCTCCAGGACTACCACACATGGCTGGACCTGCGGGAGCTGGAGACCAAGCTAGGCGAGCGCTACATCACCCACGAGAGTGACGACGGCCGCTGGCAGATGTTCGCCCATGACCACACCCTCCCCTACCCAGCCCACCTGGTGGCCCCTTCGCCTGCCGCCGGCTCTGACGACGAGGCCGGGGAGGACACGGACATGCAGGGGCTCACTGAGAGAGTCAGCATCCTTTAAAAAGACAGCAGGACCAGAAGAACCAGGACCCCCGAGGGCCCGGGGGACTGAGCGGACCAGAGGAGTGGAGTGGGAGAGCGTGTGGAGGGAGCGAGGGGCTGATGGGAGGCTGTGGACTGGGAGGGGTGAGGGTGACTGGGTAGAGAATCACCCCACCATGGCCTGTCTACTAGGGAGGTCGCATCTGGCCCAAGCCTGTTTACTGTCCTTGTACCCTCTTCTATTTGTCCAGCTTTTCAACCCTTGATCTCTTTGGGTGCAGAAAACTGCTCGTCTGTGCCCCAGTAGGGCATGGTGTAGGTAACGGGTCAGAGGGTGTGTAGAGTAGCCATGCCTCAACGGGTCCATTCAGTCTGAACTGCGATGTGACAGGCTGGCAGAGGTTCATCTTGGTGAAAACTATAAAACTAAACTCCTGGCGATGACACAAAACACTTTCCCCGTCTCAGAAGCATGGTGTAGCACAGAGGGCCACCCACACTCTTTTTGGGATGGAAGAGAAAGGGAGAGAGTGCGCAGTCGGTAAGGCATGGAGGTAGAGAGAGGGACCGACATGCATGACTTACAGCCATGAATGAATCCTAATCCTAACATTTTGATTTTCGTAGAATGCAAGAATGGAAGTGCTCTGTCTCTGCAATGCAGGGAACAAAACATCCAGGGTCTGTAATCCATAGATAAAGGTCTTATAACTGTAAGCTGCCGACCAGCGCAAGTTGGATGTCATCGTCTCAAAGGTGTCTAATGAACCAAGCTGCTGTCTTCAAAAGCTAAAACCTCAGTTTACACAATGGATGTAGCATCTGTCGATTAGCCCTTTAAATGCTGTCCTTTATTGATGACTCAAAGCCTAATGAAGACCCATCATGGAAGTGCTTGTGATAATTTGTTTCAGCTGTTGTCTACATTTTTCATGTTTTTGTTGAGAATCAAATGTTTTGCCATGGTGATTTGAGGGTTTCTTAGACCTATAGACATTAAACTGTTACAATATGAACATTTTCTAGTTTGTCAAGGACTCTATCGAACGCCAATCAGTTTGGCAAATGCTATTGCTGTTGTAGTTACAGTAGACAGACAGCTGTCTATCCTACGAGTCAATGCTAATGTGTGGGAGGGCTATGATTATAATAGTTTCATCTAGAAAATGTAAAGAACATAGTTAAGAAGACTTACATTATGTACATTTATATCCATCTCTGCATGCTTGTGGAGTTTAAGTCTACAGTATGGAAGCAAACGGCATTTATATGTAACATCAGTGTAAACCTTTGCATAAAGTTTTTATTCATGTCTTTCATTTATCACATTTTGCCTCTTTGACATTGACCGTGTATAGGATTAAATATTGATGACTACAATAATCATAGTAACGGGAAAAAAATCTTCCCAAGTTGCCATCTTGCAGGACCAACAGGAAAGAAAGAAGAAAACCATTCTGGGCTGCAAAATGAGTACCACAGTTTTGTTTGGCTGTACCATGCATGCAAGGACCAGTATCCATCTATAGGTATCATAAATAACATTGTTTTAACAATGGCAAACTTGGATCTGGTGGCCTACTTATGCCATATTTAAGTTTAATAGAAATCGTAAAATTCCTTTGAGTAATACCAATTAATCAATTATTCAACAATAAATGTATGACAACAACTGTCAAATTACTTAGAATAATATATGATGATTTTTCACAAACAATATCATGCATCTATGTTACGCATAACAAATCACCTCCCCGACTCCTTTTAGCAGATCCATTTTCATGACAGACCTGAGTCACTAGGGGTTAGCTGTTCTGAGCCTCCCCTATGACAAGCAGTATTTGTGGATTGAAGGACAGATTAGGAGAAAGAGTGACCATCAGAATGAATCTTATTTCCTCACAAGGTTTACCACCATTACACGGCCAATATTACACTAAATCATCTTCCCATTTGCATGTCCTCCTTCCAAGACCCTTTCACAGCCCGTCAATCCTCTCTCTGTAATGGGTATGATGGGCATCCTATATACAGGCAGACAGAAGAGAACATTCTGATGGACAAGCCCTGTCCATGAAAAATCTAAACGGTTTAGAATGGCTAGGTTGGGGGCAGACTCATTCCATTGAGGGTCACGTGTCTACAGGAATTTCGATATACATCTAAACAACCAGGTAAGAGGGTTTCTAACTAATCAGTTATCTTAATTGATCAAATGGGCCCAATGGAAAGTGAGAAAAACACGCAGTATGGTCAATCGTGGGAAAGTCAAACAATATGCAAACGTGATATACACCACTGGTCAAACGTTTTTGACCATAGTTTTTCAGTTTTTTATTGAAATTCACAAAGTTTAGTGTCTTATTGTACTGCGAAATGTAAGCATAGAACAAATAAACAATTGGAGACAAACAATTAATCATGCAATTATTTTGTTTAACAAAATGTAATCTTTTGACTCATCAAAGTACCAGCCACCTTGTGCAGACATAACAGCTGAACACGTGGTATTCTTTCTACAGTGGAAATCAAAATCTTGTTTGGAAATGTCTTCCCAACACTCAGGGCCAGCTCCAGGCATAAGCGACATAAGTGGTCACTTAGGGCCCCTGACCACTACGGGGCCTCAAACTGCTAGGGAGCCCCCGACCGATAGGGAGGAGGGGGCACCAAATGAAAATTTCCTTAGGGCCCCCAAATGGCTAGAGCTGGCACTGCCAACCCTGTTGCAGAAGTTCCCACAAATGTGTTATACTCGTAGGTTGCATTGCTTTCACCCTTCTGCCCAGTTCATCCCAAACCAGCTTGATAGGGTTTATGTCTGGAGACTGTGCTCCAGACATGCTCCTGGCTGTTCCATGACTTGAAGCCTACCGTCTTTTTCTTTTCTTCTAAGGTAATTCTGACATGGACTGGAGGTATGTTTTGGGTCATTATTTTGCTGTAGGATGAACCGCTGTCAAACTAGGCGTACACTAGAGGGTACTGCATCGCGCTGCAAAATGCTTTGGTAGCCATTTTGGTTTGGGGTTTTGGTTAACTTTGTGAAAAGTCGCCGACTCTGGATCCCCCAAAAGGACAATCGGTGCAACACACTGAAGAACCATCTTTTGCTGACTCGACAGTGAACCAAAGATTTCGTTTAGAGTCATCGGTCCATGAGACCTTTCAGTTGTCCATTGCTGCAGAACAGCTGTAAGTTGTTAACCCATAACTTATTCCCTAAAAATTGTATTTTTATATAACTCGAAAATAACTCTAAAATGTACATTATTTTTCAGTTTTTGGTAACCTAAACTTTTTTTTCATGTGCATGTCAAATGCTCTAGTTTATCTCACACCATCCACTAGGTGTCACCGACTATGCTAGACACTTAACTACCATGGCAACTGGGAATAGTCATGCAGTATTCACAGACCGGCTCAGTTTTCAGGTATTATGCCCTATATGATCATCGCTTGGAATTTCTTCACGCACGCCCATAAATAAACACACATGCATAGACATAAGCACGGACACACAAACTCAACCACACTCACACCTACAAAGACTTAGAAAAAACAATTGTATACCCTTCAGTTGTTACAGCGCTGCAAGTCATTGTTCCATCCATTCAACCGTCAACAAACATTACATACAAATGGACCTGAATGTGACATTTAGTACATCTTCATTTCAGTGAAGGGAAAATGTCTGGCAGTAAAATTACCCTCCATGCATATGTAGCTTCCAAAACAGGGGTATCCATCATATGGTCTGGCCTCTGAAGGGAGTCCTGTCTAGCCTGTTAGCGGTTTGAGTAAAAAAAGAAAAGGAAATGTTATATAGATTCATGAAAATGGCTTGTAAAGCAGACCGTTTTCAGCATGAAACTTGTCACCTGCTAAAAGAAATACAAAAAAAAGGTATTTGAATATCTAGTACCCTATTAAGCTATCTATCGCCAAAATATGGGAAATGCAACAACAGACAGACAGACATTTTTAGTATGATCCCCTGGACCTCATTAAAGGCTTAATTCACCCCCGTGGCAAAATGAATTTTACATCCCTGTTATAAAAGATTCTAGCTTCTCCAATCTAGAGCTAAGAGATAAACCAAGCCAGCGATCATGTCTGCACATCTATCCATCTGTTACAGAGTTTGTATTAATGGGCATGTTTGGGTCCAAGCCATATTTAATAAAAGACTTAAGATGTAATTTAAGTTGTTGACAGCTATTTTGGCAAAGTGAATAATGGAAAGGCTGAAGCTATGCAAGAAATTAAGTTCAATAATAAATAATCCTAAAAAGAATATTTCCAGAATATTTTCCAAAAAGGATGCAAAATATAAAACAGTATGTAAATACAAAACAATACATACAGTACAGTATGTTTGGGAAACATTGCTCTCTTTAAACCATTATGTTAGGTTATTAAAATACCAACCACACTATTTTCATTGCAAAAGATAAAGTAGAAGCAAAGTTAAGATATACTCTATGCAAAGCTGAAGTGTGTGTAATCATAGTGGAGGTACCTATCCTCCCAGAGCCAAAGGCTTGTTTAGCATTCAGCTGTGATTTGATAGCTGTAGTCATTGGTTGGGTAACCTAGGATGCTTTTTACCAGATGCCAGAGACAGAGGGAGGGAGGGAGAGAGAGAGTGAGAGAGAGAGAGAGAGAGAGAGTGAGAGACTCACTTCTTCTAAATAATCAGTACGGCTGTTATTTCTCCTAAGATTCAGTCCTGTTATGATTGACAGTCCAATATCTGCTTAATAAATCAACCCATTTACATGTCCTGCTACCAAGGCCCTTTCACAGCCTGTCAATCAGCTCCTAGACAACCAGCGTTGTTGACATCCAACATATGGCGGCAAATGGGAGAGAACCGTGGCTTCTGCTGAACATGGCCTCAACCCTCTGTCCATTAAATTCTAATTGTTTAGCATGGGGGAGGGTTGGAGGGGATGAGGGAAACTCATTAAATTGAAGACAAAGTGTGTCTGCTTTTTGTTTTGTCCATTTAAGACAGAGACAACCAGGTCAGAGAGTTCCAAACTAATCAAGGATCTTAATTGATCAATTACAACAGAGTGAAAACCCATAGACACTCGGCCGTGTGACAGTTCCTCTGAGAAAGAGAAGGACGATCATGAAACAAAAACTGGTTTGAAACACAACCTAACGTAACGTCACATATCATACGAAATCGAGTGCCATGGATTTTCTTAAAATAGTCTATGTAGGTTCCTGAGACCAGGTTGCAGAAACCTATGGAAGGTGGAAGCCGCGAGGCATTCCTTCACTCAGAAATCTTATGTACAGTGCCTTGCGAAAGTATTCGGCCCCCTTGAACTTTTCGACCTTTTGTCACATTTCAGGCTTCAAACATAAAGATATAAAACTGTAATTTTTTGTGAAGAATCAACAACAAGTGGGACACAATTATGAAGTGGAATGAAATTTATTGGATATTTCAAACATTTTTAACAAAAAAAAAACTGAAAAATTGGGCGTGCAAAATTATTCAGCCCCTTTACTTTCAGTGCAGCAAATTCTCTCCAGAAGTTCAGTGAGGATCTGTGAATGATCCAATGTTGACCTAAATGACTAATGATGATAAATAGAATCCACCTGTGTGTAATCAAGTCTCCGGACCTGCTCTGTGATAGTCTCAGAGGTCTGTTTAAAGTGCAGAGAGCATCATGAAGAACAAGGAACACATCAGGCAGGTCCGAGATACTGTTGTGGAAAAGTTTAAAGCCGGATTTGGATACAAAAAGATTTCCCAAGCTTTCAACATCCCAAGGAGCACTGTGCAAGCGATAATATTGAAATGGAAGGAGTATCAGACCACTGCAAATCTACGAAGACCCGGCCGTCCCTCTAAACTTTCAGCTCATACAAGGAGAAGACTGATCAGAGATGCAGCCAAGAGGCCCATGATCACTCTGGATGAACTGCAGAGATCTACAGCTGAGGTGGGAGACTCTGTCC